>LPNX010942049.1:3764-31802 GCA_001517045.1 Pseudotsuga menziesii | reverse complement strand
CACCTATGGTAAACAATACACTGTATAGGCAATTGATTGGATGTTTGTTGTATCTGACACATACTAGACCTGATCTTTCTTATGCAGTAAGTGTGGCTTCTAAAAACATGGATCAGCCTCATGATATCCATTGGAAGGTAGCCAAAAGGATCCTTAACTTTGTTCAGGGAACAAGGACACATGGGATCTTCTATAAAGCAAAATCTGATCTTGATTTGATTGGATTTACTGACAGTGATTGGGAAGGTGATAGCACAGATAGAAAGACCACATCAGGATATGTGTTCATGCTTGTAGAAGGGCCAATCAGCTGGTCAAGCAAGAAACAGAGTGCCATTGCACTCTCATCTATAGAAGCAGAGTACATAGGAGTTGTTAATGCAACAAATCAATGTTTATGGTTGCAGGGTTTACTTGGAGAGTGTGGCTTTGAATCAGATTACTCAACTACCATCTACTGTGATAACCAGAGTACCATTCAAATCTGCAAAGATCCAGTTCAGAAGCAGAGAACCAAACACATTGAGATCCATATGCACTACATTAGAGAGCTTGTGCATGATGGCACCATTCACCTACTCTTCTGTTCATCTTCAGAACAAGTAGCTGATATCTTCACCAAAGAATTTTGTGAGAAGACCTTCAGCAATCTCAAATCACTGCTGGGGATTGCTGATCATGCTATGAAGCATGAGTGAAGACAAGATTTCCAAATTTTGTTTTACAGTCCATGTTTAAGGGAGGATTTTCCCAAGTTGGTTTTGCCTCTTTCCTTGGTTGTATGGACATGCAGTATGTAAAAGGGTGACTAAGCCTTGTTGCTAGGCCCTATAATTTTATGATATATTACTCATAAGTAAGGCTTAAGGGAGGGTGTTAGAATAATCAACCCATAGTTTACTACCTTAGACATTAATTTAACTATTTTTGTCTTATTTGCCTAGTTCATGTGTCCCACCTTGTGCAAGTTGTCAATTACCTATCCATAGTGGTCCAACTTGTCTAATTTGACCCATGTAGCACTTGGGAAACCTCAAGGAATCAATTCTGCTTTATTCCTGGTCTCCTAGGTGCCCTTCTACTTTTTCTACTTTATTGCCTGCTTTTTCAGTGTTTTAAGGCAATAGGGAAAGTTTGACTAGGTGAGGTGAACTAGTTTTTTGTCCTCTGCATATTCCATTCTTTTCTCCTTGAAAAGCATGTATGATTTGTCATTCCATCACTCTTTAGCTTTCCTAAGCCATTTTTCTAATTCGTGAGCTCCATGACAGATTTGGGATCAACTTTTTACACCTATGGGGGATTTGCTTAATTTTAGTAAGCCTGCTTTATGCTAGATTCAAATTGCTCCTCATGCATTCGAATCCCTAATGTATTTTATTTATTCAGCAACCTATTATGTTACAGGGTTGTCTATTGTACACTTATTCAATACAGTTTAGTGTTCAGCTCATTATTCAGTTTCTTTTGTGAGTGATTTTGCATGATCAATTGTTAATTGTTGTGAGTAAAATTAATCTATCACTGGGTTCAATTTCCACAACTGTGCAGATTGGGAATACATAGATACCCAATGTACTGGTATATTTAGGTGTAGTGATTAATGTCATGATGATTGAAACTATTATAAAACTTGGGCTCACTAATCTTAGACCAACCCCTACCATTTTAGAACTGGAAGATAGATCCACCATTAAACCTGAAGGAATTTTGGATGATCTTGTCATCTCAGTTGACTCTTGGGAGTACCCTACTGAATTATTGGTTTTACAACGTAAGTTGTAGCTAGGAGGACACCCACTGATCCTGGGAAGGCCTTGGTTAGCCACAACTGATGCTTGCATCAGCTATCGATCTAGGTCTATGACCATA
Source organism: Pseudotsuga menziesii (assembly GCA_001517045.1). Taxonomy (NCBI): domain Eukaryota; kingdom Viridiplantae; phylum Streptophyta; class Pinopsida; order Pinales; family Pinaceae; genus Pseudotsuga; species Pseudotsuga menziesii. The sequence goes on along the minus strand of LPNX010942049.1, from coordinate 29,930 downwards.
TCAGACAGAACCGAGACAAAGAACCTCACTCTCTATCCTCCAACTCGCCCAAGCCTTGAAGCTGAAACTTCTTTCTGGATGGAACCAGAGGAAAAAGAGGGTGTTCAGCCATTACTAACTATATGGAAGGCTCTAACCTTTGAGTATGAAACTGAATACGACTCCATTAATAATTTCATCAGTGAACCCACTTCGGTCAATGAAGAGGTTTATCAAATCCTGAACATTACTCTAGGTGAGGAAGAACAACAAAATATCACAGAAGAAGCACTAGTTAGTGACACACATATAATCCCAGTATTGAAAAATTTGAAAAGTATTCCCATCGAGGTAGAGTCTGGAAAGACCCTGAATATTAACCCCAACTTTTCCTTAGATGAACAGAAGGGCCTGATCAGTCTCTTGAAAGAACACAAGGGTGCATTTGCCTGGGAGTACATAGACATGAGAGGTATTCCCTCTAACCTATGCACCCATCATATTTATATTAAAAGTGACTCCCAGCCTATGTGCCAGCCTCAATGACGAATGAACCCCAATCTTAGGGACATAGTGAAGGAAGAAATTTAGAAACTCTTGGAAGCAGGATTTATATATCCTATTTCAAACAGTGAGTGGGTGTCCTCGCTCATAATTATACCCAATAAAAATGGTAAATAAAGAGTTTGTGTCGACTATAGGGAGTTGAACAAAGCCACACATAAAGACCATTTTCCCTTGCCCTTTATCGATCAAGTACTCGACACCTTATCAGTGAAGAAGTTCTTCTCCTTCCTGGAAGGGTTTAGCGGGTACAATTAGATTCAGATTGCTCCTGAAGACGAAGATAAAACTACCTTCACTTGTCCCTGTGGAACGTTTTCCTACAGAGTGCTTCCCTTTGGTTTATGTAACACACCAGCAACATTTCAAAGAGTTGTAATTGGCATATTTTCAGAATTAGTTAATGATAGTATGCAAATTTTTATGGATGATTTCACTCCTTATGGCAAGGATTGTTAGTGTTAACCTTGACTTGAGATCGATTCAAAGGTGGTTAGGTCTAGCACATGGTTTGTTGTAGCCCATGGTATTGTCCCATAGTATTGCATGTGTTAACCTTGACTTGGGATTGAGTCAAAGGTGGTTAGGTCTAGCACATGGTTTGGGCACATGGTTTGTTGTAGCCCATGGTATTGTCCCATGGTATTGCATGTGATTAAGCCTTTATAAGGCTTGAGGAGGCTCCATTGTAATTGTATTGGGTACTGTAGTGTATTGGATGTGAGTACTATATGGTAGTGGATGTGGGCATTGTATTGTGCTGGAAGAGAGACTATGAGAGCGTGAAGAGGAAGTGCAGCGGTTTTGCTACAGGGCGTATCCCTTCATCTTTCTGGACTGAAATAAAAGGACTAGAAAATTTGTTTGTGGAAGTAGCCCATCGTTTGGGTGAACCACGTTATATCTGTGTCTCTCTGTAATGTTTAATGTGTTTTTGCATCTTGTTTATTGATTTAACTATATAATTGTTATTGTTCTCTGGTCCTGTTTTTCTAACAATTGGTATCAGAGCCAAAAGGTCTATTTGGTTTGTAAATTCGCAGGAAAGAAGGGTTCCTGGTTCGAGTGGGAGCAATGGCAGAAGAAGGAAAGTTTAGGGTTAATAAATTTAATGGGAAAAACTATCAGTTATGGAAGATGCAAATGGAGGACTATCTATACCAAAAAGATATGTACCTGTCGTTGGGCAGAAAAGCAAAAAACCAGCGGCTATGAAGGATGAAGAATGGGAGCTTCTTGACAGAAAGGCACTAGGAACAATACGGTTGTGCCTGGCTTCGTCAGTGGCCTTCAATATTTCGAAAGAAATAACAACAGAGGGTGTGATGAGCGCGTTCAGTAACCTCTATGAAAAACCCTCGGCTTCTAACAAGGTATTTTTAATGAAGCGTTTATTTAATATGAAGATGTCGGAAAGTGGATCTGTTGCTGACCATTTAAATGAGTTTAATACACTTACTAGTCAGTTAAGTTCTATAAAAGTGAACTTTGATGATGAGGTTAGGGCTCTTCTAATCTTGTGCTCATTGCCAGAAAGATGGAATAGCTTGGTCATGGCTGTAAGTAACTCTGTCCCTAGTTCAAGCACTCTTAAGTTTGATGATGTTGTTAGTGTTATTCTTAGTGAGGAAATGCGAAGGAAAAGCACAGGTGAGACATCAGGTAATGCGTTGACCATGGAGAGTAGAGGGAGACAAAAAGAGAGAGGAAGGAGCCTAGGAAATCGCGAAAAGTCTAAAAAGGGAAGATCCAAGTCCAGATTTGGAAAAATAGAATGCTGGAACTGCGGTAAGAAAGGACATCTAAAGAAAGACTGCAGAGCACCAAAGAAGAAAGGTGAGAGGCAGCAAGAGACTACCCAGGAAGCAAATGTAGCAGGTGATGTGTTACAAGATGCTTTAATTCTTGCATTAGATAATACTAGTGATTACTAGGTAGTAGATTCAGGGGCTTCATGTCATGCTACACCCCATAGGAAATTCTTTTATGATTATGTTCAAGGTGATTTTGGGCATGTGTTATTGGGGGATGATAAACCATGTAAAATTGTTGGAAAGGGTAAGGTACGGATTAAACTAGATAATGGAAATGACTGGTTGCTAAAGGATGTAAGGCACATTCCTGCTATGAAAAGAAATCTGATCTCAACAAGGCAGTTGGGAGATGGCGGTTGTTTGTCTACGTTTGGAGAAACGTGGTGGAAGGTCACTAAAGGATCAATGGTAATTGCAAAAGGAAATAGGATAGGTACGTTATATTTATGTCCTCATAACATTGATTATTATATTTCTGTAGCTTCCACAGAAATAGGTGCAGCGTTGTGGCATCATAGGCTTGGCCACATGTCACGTCCCCGTCCCTCAACCGGCGAAGAGGACGCGACGAACACAACAAACACAGCTGGGAAAACAGCCCATGAACATAATCAAATGAAATCAATGCTGGAATTAAGCATACGCAGATGCATTTATATTCAATCATACAGCGGAAGCACACATATTCATAGACCAGCATTTATCATCATTATAAATTACAGAGATGAAGTAAATAGCGGCACTTATCTCTTGATGAAGAATTCACCCGCAACCAGCTACGTCGCTGCAACGTTAAACCCAACCATAGGCCAGCTTGCTCATCTATCTCTCAGCAACACTGCCACCCCCGAGCTGGGCATGATTCCTCCGGAGTAAGGGTCAATTGCAGGATTATACATAGCCAAGGGGACATAAGCAACAAGACAACACAGCTGGGTTTCACAGGCTTTCAACAACCAAGCCAATCTAGCACAGTCCAAAGACTATCCATTGCACTCAGGCAACCAATCAGCTGTCACAGCTTAAAACATGGAAAACGAATTGCACAGCCCCAAAAACACAACAGCAAACAAACTACAACAGGGAAAAATGACCCAACTAATCTGTGAGACAGCCAAAACCGTGAATGGCCCTTCACAGTCAGTCGTGGATGCAAGAGCATGGCTCTCAGCTCCCTATGTGCGCCCCAAACAGAAGAATACCAGGGCGTGGGTAACCAATCCGACCCAGCAAGGAAAATAACAGACAATGGAGGCCCTGCGTGAGGAAAAACGAATCCATTTTGCTCGTGGATGCACCACTAACATGAAGGACGTGAATTTGCAGTTCGTGGGTGCTCAGCAACTCATGGGGGAGAGGAAGAAAACCTGCGTGAGACCAAAAACGTCCCAAAAATCCCTGCGTGAGAGCCAACAGACCAAAAATCGTGGTGAGAGTGAGAGCTGACCAGGGAAGAGTGCGTGAGGGTGAAGAATGGGCAGACATGGGTGGAGTGGGAAAATGGGTAAGGCTGACAGCCTGCCACAACCACCACCACTTCAGCAATAACTCCCCCAACCACCAGCTGAAGCATTAAAGAGGTTGACAAGGTTGGATGAGACAAAAAGGGTGACAAATAAAAAAGGTAGAAAACCACAAGGTAATAAAACATGGGTTTTTCTCCCATAACCAAGGTTTGACATCCCCCACCCCTTATCCTTTGGAACCATGCCCTTTTCATTCAACGTTGCACTGCCGTAGCTGGTTGTGGTTTATTTTAATTGATGTGCGGGTTTACATGATGTCAAATTATAAGGTGCCGGATAGCACGACAAACCATTGGCAATTATTCCCATTGCCGAACATACACAACCAAATCGATGGTGGGGCTTCTGCCTTGAGCTCCTCACCACGATTAATTACAATATATACATCATGCAAACGGGGTCGAAACTGGGGACATGACACCACATGAGTGAGAAGGGGATGCAGATTCTCCACTCAAGGAAACTGCTTCCAGATCTGAAGCAGGTAAGTTTGGAATTTTGTGAGAACTGTGTTTATGGAAAACAGAAGAGAGTTAGATTTCTTAGGGTTGGGAAACAAAAGAAGAGTGAAAATTTAGAGCTTGTCCATACAGATGTATGGGTACCAGCTCAGGTACAATCTCTTGGTGGCTCTCATTATTATGTTACTTTTATTGATGATGCAACTAGAAAAACTTGGGTTTATTGAATTAGACAGAAATCTGATGTGTTTGATACTTTTAAGAAGTGGAAATATTTGGCTGAGAATGAGACAGGAAAAAGGTTGAAATGTCTCAAATCTGATAATGGAGGCAAGTACTACAGCAAGGAGTTTGACAGTTACTGTTCACACAATGGGATTCGCAGAGAGAAGACAGTCCATGGAACACCCCAAGAAAATGGCGTGTCCATACTCATTTCTGAGAACTTTTGGTTGTGAAGCATTTGTCCATATTGATAAATATGATAGAACAAATCTTGAGGCTAAATCCAAGAAATGTACCTTTACTGGATACGGGGTTGATGATTTTGGTTATCGCTTATAGGATCTTAAAAATTGCAAAATCATTAGGAGTAGAGATGTAGTATTCAATGAAAAGGTCATGTACAAATATCAGTTGCAAGGAAAGAAAGAAGAAAAGGAAAACATAGAGTACATAGTGCTTGATGAAATCAAAGAAAATGAAGTTCCAAAAGCACCAGAAAATCAAGAGCAGCAGCAGGTACCTGAAACTCCTGTAACTGTAAGAATGTCTACCAGGTTAATTAGACCCCCTGAACGATTCTCTCCTTCACTGTATTATTTATTGATGACTGATTCTGGTGAGCGAGAATGTTTTAAAGAAGCAATGCAGGTAGAAACTAGAAAGAAGTGGGAGCAAGGCATGGATGAGGAGATGGACTCATTGGTAAGAAACCAAACTTGGGATCTGGTTAAGTTGCCTGTAGGAAAAAGGGTATTGCAGAATAAATGGGTTTACAGGTTGAAGGAAGAAGATGGAGGAAAGAAGCGGTACAAGGCTAGACTTGTTGTAAAGGGGTTTTCACAAAAGAAAGGTATAGACTTTGATGAAATATTTTCTCCTGTTGTTAAAATGACTTCAATTAGAACTATTTTAAGTCTAGTGGTGATAGAAGATTTGCATCTTGAACAATTAGATGTAAAAATGGCCTTTCTCCATGGGGATTTGGAGGAAGAGATTCATATGCAGCAACCACAAGGGTATGAGGTCAAAGGGAAGGATAATTTGGTTTGCAGGTTGAAGAAGAGCTTGTATGGCCTGAAGCAAGCTCCAAGGCAGTGGTATTTAAAATTTGATAAGTTTATGACAGAACAAGGTTATGATAGATTCCATTCTGACCACTGTGTTTATTTCAAGAGGCTAGATAACGGAAGATATATTATCTTGTTATTGTATGTGGATGACATGCTTCTTGCAGGGTCTAACATGCAGGATATAAATGTGCTCAAAAGAAAACTAGCTAAATCATTTGCGATGAAGGATTTGGGTGATGCAAAGCAAATCCTTGGTATGAGAATAACAAGAGACAGGAAAAATTGCAAATTGACATTGTCTCAAGGTGAGTACATAGAAAAGGTGTTGCAGAGGTTTAGAATGCAGAATGAAAAACCATTCAGCACACCTTTGGCAAGCCATTTCAAACTAAGCAAGAATATGTGTCTAGAGACACGGAAAGAGATAGATTACATGTCCAAGATTCCCTATTCATCAGCAGTTGGGAGCTTGATGTATACCATGGTGTGCACAAGACCAGATATTGCACATGCAGTGGGAGTTGTGAGTAGGTATATGAATAATCCAGGTAAAGAGCATTGGAAAGCAGTACAGTGGATTCTCAGGTATTTGAGAGGTACCACTTCTCATGCATTATGTTTTGGAGGTTTAGACACTGTTCTACAGGGATATGTTGATGCATATATGGCTGGTGATAAAGACAGCAGGAGGAGCACCACAGGGTATGTGTTCACTGTAGGTGGAACAACAGTAAGTTGGATTTCAAAACTGCAACAGGTTGTTGCACTTTCAACAACGGAAGCAGAGTATGTTGCTGCTACAAAGGCTAGTAAGGAGATGATTTGGTTGCAGAGATTCATGGAAGAATTGGGTAAGAAACAGGAGAATAGTAGGATGTACAGTGACAGCCAGAGTGCCATTCATCTTGCAAAGAAATCAGTCTTTCATTCAAGGACTAAACATATAGAAGTCAAATACCACTTCATAATATTTGTTCTAGATGAAGAACTGTTAAAACTGGAAAAGATTCACACTATCCAGAATCCTGCAGACATGTTGACAAAGGGAGTAACTAGAGAGAAACTGAGTTCCTGCTCGGTTTCTGTTGGCATTAAAGCATGAAGGTGAAAAGAAGAAATTTTCCAAGTCTAAGGTCCAGCAAGTGTAGCAACGGTAGAGTTGCTGTGATTAGTCACCATGAAGGCACATGAAAAATTATGTAATGGAGGGGTTTGCATGTAAATGGGCATATGGCTATAAGACCTCGTAAGGCATGCATACCCCTGGTAAATCACCAGTAAAGTCAGGAGATAGACCTAGGTGATAGGGGGGTGTATGTAAGATTCCTCGGTAAATACTTGAGGGGAGTTGGTGATTACTCCAAGTCAAGTTTAAAGGGGGAATTGTTAGTGTTAACCTTGACTTGAGATCGAGTCAAAGGTGGTTAGGTCTAGCACATGGTTTGGGCACATGGTTTGTTGTAGCCCATGGTATTGTCCCATAGTATTGCATGTGTTAACCTTGACTCGGGATTGAGTCAAAGGTGGTTAGGTCTAGCACATGGTTTGGGCACATGGTTTGTTGTAGCCCATGGTATTGTCCCATGGTATTGCATGTGATTAAGCCTTTATAAGGCTTGAGGAGTCTCCATTGTAATTGTAATGGGTACTGTAGTGTGCTGGATGTGAGCACTGTATGGTACTGGATGTGAGTACTGTATGGTATTGGATGTGGGCATTGTATTGTGCCGGAAGATAAATTGTGAGAGCGTGAAGAGGAAGTGCAGTGGTTTCGCTGCAGGGCGTATCCCTTCATCTTTCTGGACTGAAATAAAAGGACTGGCAAATTTGTTTGTGGATGTAGCCCATCATTTGGGTGAACCACGTTATATCTGTGTCTCTCTGTAATGTTTAATGTGTTTTTGCATCTTATTTATTGATTTAACTGTATAATTGTTATTGCTTTGCGGTCCTATTTTTCTAACAAGGATTTTGAAGAAGCACTAGAAAATTTGAAAAAGGTTTTAACTCGCTGTGAACAGACCCAACTCTCTTTAAGCACTAAAAAGTTCCATATGATGATGAGTGAAGGAGTAGTATTGGGGCACTTCATCTCTGTTGATGGAATTCAGGTGGATCCCTCAAAAATCAAGGTAATAAAAAATATACCTACTCCTGCAACTCAAAAAGAGGTGCAAAGTTTCTTAGGACATGCTAGATACTACCGAATATTTATAGAAAAATTTTCCAAACTTGCCTCTCCTTTGTTTTCACTATTAATGAAGGATGTGCAATTTATTTGGAATGAAGCATTCCAGACAGCGTTTGTTAAGCTTAAGGAGAAGCTGTCCACAGCTCCTATCTTAAGAGGGCCCGATTGGACCCTACCCTTCCACATTTCTTCAGATGCTTTTGATACTGCTATTGGAGCAGTTTTAGGATAGTAGGATGGTCAAGTACCTTATACAATTTATTATATGAGTAAAAAATTAGCCCCTGCTGAACTTAATTATACTATCACCAAGAAGGAGTTCTTAGCTATTGTTTACTCCATTAACAAATTTCGACATTATATTACTGGATATCCTACATTTGTGCACACTAACCACTCTGCAATTAAATATCTAATGAATAAACCTGTCACTAATGCCAGAGTGACTACATGGCTTCTATTATTACAGGAATTTGATATTACCATCATAGATAAACCTAGAAAAGAAAATGTTGTCACTAATTTTTTATCTCTTTTCACCAACATTGATGATAATTTTCCTGTTGAGGACTCTTTTCCAGATGAACATTTATTTGCAGTTTTAGCTCACTCTCCTTGGTATGCAGATGTTGCTAACTACTTGGCTGCAGGGAAGCTTCCAGCACATATGTCCAAAAGAGAAAAGAGAAAAATCATCCAGCAAAGTTCCAGGTATTGTTTGGTAAACGGTCACCTCTTTTACACAGGTCCTGATCTTGAGATCATAAGATGTGTAAGAGAAGATGAAATCTTCCATATACTGAAGACCTGCCATGATGAAGCTTGTGGGGGACATTTTGCAGACAGAAGGACAGGACACAAAGCGCTGAGAATGGGCTACTATTGGCCAACTCTTTTCAGGGATGCAAAAAGATATGTCCAGTCTTGTGATAGCTGCCAAAGGATGGGTCAACCCAATAGATTAGATCAAATTCCTCCACAACAACAATCAGTGATTGAACCCTTTGATAGATGGGATCTAGATTTTGTTGGCCCTATCAGCCGTCACTCCAAGCAGAAAGCCTACATCTTGGTCTGTACCAATTATATGACAAAATGGGTAGAAGTTGTGGCTCTGGTGAAGGATAATGACCAGGATATGATTGACTTCTTGTACAGTGAAATATTTACCCGTTTTGGGGTGCCTAAGGAAGTAGTTACTCATGGAGGGCCGCAGGTTATGTTGCATCAATTTGAAGCTCTGCTACAGAAGTACCATGTTCAGCATTGGGTAGCTTCACCTTACCATACCCAAGCCAATGGCCAGGTGGAAAGCACTAACAAAGTCATTGAAGCTATCCTCACCAAGATGGTCAAGAGCCATCGTAGATATTGGGCTGACAGACTTCCAGAAGCATTATGGGCGTATTGCACCACTTGGTGTAACACTACAGGTTTCTCTCCTTACGAAATAGTGTATGGGAAAAGTTTCGTCTTCCCAATTGAATTTGAAATTAATACTTTGAAGACGGCCACAGAGGTAAACCTAGATGTAACTGAAGCCCAGAATAGGAGATTGAACCAATTGAATGAACTGGATGAGAACCGGTTGGCTGTTGTGGATCAGACAGTGTTAATTCAGCAACAGAGATCCAATTGGAATGACCGATTCATCAAAAAGAAGGTCTTCTGTGAGGGATACTGGGCACTATTATACAATTTCAGATTCAAAAGAGATTTCAAGCGTAAACTACGCACAAGATGGATGGGGCCATACCTAGTGGATAAAGTATTTGATAATGGTACAGTCTGCCTGGTAACCATCGATGAGAACCACATACCATTATTTGCTAATGGTCACAGGATGCGACTATACCATAAGCCCATTTCAAAGGATTCATTCATCTCACAAATTGCAGCTGATCCAGACTACCAATTAGCACAAGGGCGGGAGTTTTTCTTTGCCCCTGCCAATTAATAATTAATCACTGTAAATCGCATATGGATCTTTGTACATAAATAAATTGTTTTTTTTCCTGTTATTGTTATCCTTTTTCTTTTGCACTTGATCCGTTTTTTTTATATTGTGCAGGAAAGTGCCTAAGAATGGTGGTCATTATTGGGCTTGGCGACCAAAAATCATTCCCCTATAACTTCCTGCACCGAATTTTCTTTTTCCTTTCCCTTCAATAAATCTGTCGCAACTTCAACACCCTTTTTTTGACAGTTGCAACACCCTTTTTTCAGCAGTTGCAACACCATTTCTGGTCGCTACAACACCCTTTTTTTCGGCAGCTGCAACACCCTTTGTCAACAGTTGCAACAACCTTTTTTTGATAGCTGCAACACCCTTTTTCCTGCAGCTGCAGCACCATGAAACTCTTACTTCTTCCATTTCCACAAGCTATGACCCCGTTTTACTTTTGACCATAAATCTTGTTTCGTGCAGCTGCAGCACAGTTACTTTTTGTCTGTCTAACATTTTTTCCCCCTATTCCCGCAGCTGTGACATCTTTTTCTGGCAGCTGCAACATCTTTTTTTGGTAGTTGTGACATCTTCTTCTAGCAGCTGCGGCATCTTTTTCCGGTAGCTGCGACATCTTTTTCGGCAACTGCAACTCCTCTACATTTAGCTAATTTTTATATCATTCAAGGTCATGCCTCTGATTTGATTTCTTTATGGCCTGCAGTTGTGACTCCTGTGTTATTAGCAGATCTTTTTGAAAGATAGCAACTCCTCTAGATATGGCTCCTATTCTTGATGTCGGCAATTTGACTCATAATGTAATATTCATCATGTTTCTGACCATTTTAACACGATGGTTTTTGGTTTGCCAGCGGAAAAGGTTATTACAGCACCCTTGTAATAATGATTACAATTAATGACTGAAATCACACGAGTTCAGCTTTCGTAATGACTACAATCACACGTTCTATTATTCTTTAAAGGACATCCATCGCACATTTTCGAAGGTATGGCTTTAATTAACTACTTAATTAAGTATCAATATGATTTGGCAATATCAGTCGTAGCTCCCTTTTTATGCCCATTATTGCATCGATTAACTCTCTTCTCGTGCGACGTAATGACTAATTATGCTACCTAATAACCACCACCTTTCCCAATTTGGGATAAAATTTCAAATAATCCAATGCACTGAAACTTTCCGAATTTGCCTAACTCTCCTCTCAGTTGTCCATGCATACTCTGTGCTGTAACCTCCATTGTCAGAATATGTAATCTGTTGAACTGCAATATAATTCTGAAGAGAGAAACATGGGTATTCTGGCTCGTTATGAACCTTCAAACATGTGAGACCTTAGATGAAATGATGCAGCCTTCGCTATCTTTCAAGTTGTCGGTTGGATAGAATTTTTTGTACGCCTGAATGGATTTCACCGTGAAGCAGCTTTACAGTTCACTTCGAATCTCACAAAAACCCACTATGAGGTCTAGGGATTGCATATTGAAGTTTCTGAAGCGATACTGGCTGAGGTCACTGGCCTTCCTCAGGTGGGAATAACTTGGTTCGGACGTCAAATCCCCACTACTGTAGCAGTACAGGATTTTCTAATGGAGGGGGAGCAGGTTCAAACGACACGAAGAGGGATAGTATTACAGTCATCGCCATGGACATGGAATCAACTCGCTATTTTTCTCAAGAAATACATCACTTGTGAATTTAGGTACCAAACAGTCTATCATTCTGAATTCTCTTTACTATCTCATCTCCATCACAAGGTTCTGTTAAATATTCCATATTATTTGCTCAATGATTTACATCATATGGTGGGGTTTGTTCGAATTGCCAAACATCCACTCGGCTCACTAACCCACCATGGCCTCATTAAATTAATAATGTTAAGGACCCTTGCTCAACACAATATAACCTGGGAGCAATTTGTTGGAGACATTTACCACCATACACACTCTTTTTGATCAAATTTCCCTAGTTAAACCACTATCCTAATTATAATTGACATTAATTGACATCAGTGGAGCATTAATTGACATCATCCAGTCACACCCATGCCGACCTATAGTCAAGGAGGCTAACTTATCCTTCTCCTACAGTCAAGGAGGCTAACTGGAGCACTCCAAGGGTGATCTGAGTGATATTAACGCACCTAATTGCTAACTGGTGGTTACAATCAGTTCAACCAGTCAGTTAAGGCACCTCCTCTCATTAAATATATTATTTAATGATTATTTATTATTATTTAATGATCTGGAGTCAACAGGGGCGCCTCCACCAACTTCTGATGATCATTTCAACTTCAGTTAACCTCATCGGGGTTCATTGAAGTCATTGAAGCACTATCATTTGATGGTTGGCTTGCTATGACATGTGTTTGATCTCTTTCAGTTCAGATTCAATCATTTATTGCACTTCAACTTCAATTAGGGTTTGGTGAGTCAATTAGGGTTTTGGTCAAGTGGTTAACTGAGTGTGAACCAATGGATTACAGTCAATTAAGCTAAACTCACTCATTGAATTTGAATGAACTCCTTAGGTATTCGAATTCCTCATTGATTCAAGCTATTGCTTGACATTGTTATTTGTAATTATTCATTCTTTATTGAATATACAGAGCGGCTACTATCCGGTAGACCAATTACACCATTTCGTGAGTTATTTGTTGATTTTTCTTTGATGAGATTGATGCTTTGTTCCTAGATCAATGTGCAAGATTAATATGGTATTAGAGATTACGGTGGGACGAAGCTCTATCTCTCAAAAACAAGCTTTTTGATAGATTTCTGCATGAAATTTGAGCAATAGCTCAAAAATCCAACACTGCACCAAAAGCCAAGGCTTACCACTTAATAACCCAAGTAAAGAACTTGTTGATCAAGCTTGTTTGATTAACTATGCTGGGTGTGATGAAAGCCTAAAATTTGTAGGTTTTCCAACCTTACGGTGCCCCTTTTGTTGTGATTTGCAAGTTTTAATAGGTACAACTTTGAATGGACTCATCAATCCCTCTTCTCACCCCATTCACAAGCTATTCAGAATGGAAGTCGAAGATGATTGCATCTCTGAAGAGACGAGGTCTCTATGAGGTGTCTATTGGACTTGGAAAAGAATCTTATGAGAATGATAATGACTAGATAAATGACGGTGATAGATATTTTGGAGCAATATGTTTGGCCCTTTCTCCTAGCTTGCACTACCTTATTGGTTCTGCTGAATACCCAAAGGATTTCTAGACAAAATTGGACAGAACCTTTGGCAAGCACAATGAGGATCATAATAGCAATTTGGAGATCACATCCAGCACCACAAGATTTCTTTACTCAAAATTCTCAGCCTCTACTCTCTCTGATGAAGTTGTTCAAGATGAAGATGAAGCAGAATCTTCTACACAGTCAATTCGAATTGAAGAAAGTCTCCATGCAGTTACTCCTTCTCTTGACGCTCCGGAAGTTCATGAGATCTCTGATATCTCATCTCCTCATATTGCTGAAATAGAATAATACATTCGAATCTCTGATATTGAATAAAAATACTGCTTCACTTCCATGCAAACATTCACCAGTGATTTTCCTTTGAATTCTATGCAAAATTTACCAGTAATTGCTTCCGAAAGTGAAGAGAAATTTGATTTTTCTCCCTCTAATGTTGCTGCTGGTGTGAAAATATGTAAAAACTTGGATATTTTGGAATAAATATCAGATTATAAGAGTGACACATTCGCTCCCCGTGTTCTATATCTTCCAGCAAAATCCTGCAGGATTGCATGCACCAAAATTCAGAATTTTGAAGAAAAAGACAATTGTGCATCCACCGTCTCGGTTGACCATAATTTTAGATCTGCTATGAACCTTATTGGATATGATATGATATTATTTGGATCTGACATGATATTTCTTGGTTCAAAATTTCAGGTTCATAAACCTTTAGTACTGCTTGTAGCTATTCTCATCAACGGTGTGAAGAAACAAGTATCGCAAGTCTCCTACAAAACTGCTACTGGGGATTTGATTTCATTTCATAGTTTTGGATCTGTTGTGAAATTATTTAGATCTGATTTACATTATCTGATATTATTTTGTTCATATTTTAAAATCCAAGATCTTTCATCCATGCTTGTAGCTGCTCTCACCAATTCCGGTGTGAAAAATCAAGTACCACACTTTCTCTTCAAAACCGCTGATGGGGATTTGGTGTTAGTTTCCTCATATGAGGTTGCTGATATTTTATTAGGTGATTCATTATCTGTTTTAGAAGCTATATAATATTATGGAGCTCAAGCATTCGCTCTCCAGAGTCCCAGGGCTTCTCTACCTTTGGTCACATGCTCATCTCCTCACATAACTAGTAAAGAGGAAGACATTCTGCATCCGCTTGGACACTTGATCCTAAAATTGGGGCTGATTTTACCACTCATGGTTTGCTGTTCAAGGCTGAAACATATCAGTTTCTTGAGTGTTCCACACATGGTTCGAATCCTCAAGAACCTTTGCTCTCTCTTCAGATTATTTCAGCTACTCTACATGGGTCTAGTTTTCACCGTGCTGCTGTTTATATTTCTGATTCAGTTGAGTGCATTGTTCTTCTTCCAAAGTGGAAGATTCCTCTAGACATATTCATTTAGTTTGGATTCATAGGTTCACATGCAAATTCTTAGGATGCTACTGCATAGAAGAACAAATTCTTGATTTACTGCTTAGTTTGAGGGGGGCTATTTTTCCCATGAGGTTTTCCCCGTTTCCTTGCTTATATTAAGAAGTTACTTTATTGTACAGGGTGACCTATGGCCTTTGTTTCCAGGGCCCTAACATTTTTATCCATTTGTGTTTTATAACTCTTCCTAAGTATAGCTTAAGGGGGGGTGTTGGAGACATTTACCACCATACACACTCTTTTTTCGTCAAATTGGCCTAGTTAAACCACTATCCTAAGTATAATTGACATTGATTGACATCAGTGGAGCATTAATTGACATCATCTAGTCACACCCACGCCTACCTACAGTCAAGGAGGCTAACTAGAGCACTCTGGGGGTGATCTGAGTGATATTAATGCACCTAATTGCTAACTGGTGGTTACAATCAGTTCAACCAGTCATTTAAGGCACCTCCTCTCATTAAATATATTATTTAATGATTATTTATTATTATTTAATGATCTGGAGTCAACAGGGGCGCCTCCATGAACTTTTGATGATCAGTTTAGCTTCAGTTAACCTCTTCGGGGTTCATTGAAGTCATTGAAGCACTAGAACTTGATGGTTGGCTTGCTATGACATGTGTTTGATCTGTTTCAGTTGAGATTCAGACATTTATTACACTTCAACTTCAGTTAGGGTTTAGTGAGTCAATTAGGGTTTTGGTAAAGTGGTTAACTGAGTGTGAACCAATGTATTACAGTCAGTTAAGCTAGACTCACTCATTGAATTTGAATGACCTCCTTAGGTATTCGAATTCCTCATTGATTCAAGGTATTGCTTGACATTGTTATTTGTGATTATTCATTCTTTATTGAATATACAGAGCAGCTACTATCTGGTAGACCGATTACACCATTTCATGAGTTATTTGTTGATTATTCTTTGATGAGATTGATGCTTCGTTCCTAGATCAATGTGCAATATTAATACAATTTACAACCCAAGTTCAGGAACCTGCTCCTTTCCCCGGTGTTCCAATAGAAGAGGAGCCAAATCAAGAAGAGCAGGTCAATCCATAGTTGGGGGGGAATGAATAACAACAGGAGGTTTGGAGCCCCTCTAATGTAGTGTGGGGTGGGGGGGGAGATGAGACTGGATCAGAGGATGTACATGAAAACCTTGTGGAAGAACTAAATACTAGGGTATCTCTGACAGTAGAGGGTGAAACTGGAGCAGCATTAGATGCTGCGACAGTTGAACACGAAGATGACAGAGCCATGGCAACAGAAGAAAACACTGAGATGGTGACCATTGAATCCTCAACTGAATGGGGAGGAACCTTGATTGAGGAAGAACATCCTGAGGAACAAGAAAATGCTGGAACTGGGAATATTCCTTCCACTTCAGTTGTGAATCCAGAAACTCCAGCACCACAAAGAAAAAGGAGGAGATCAAAGGATGAAAAAAAGGTATCTCCACCAATAAAAAGGAAAAGAACTAGATCAGTCGTAGCAGCAGAAGCAGTAAGGGAAAGATGGGCAACCTTAGAAGCACAAATTGAGTTCCCCATTCTTAAACCCAAACCAATTAATGCCCATAGGGTCCTGTTGAAGAAGAACCCCAAATTGAAGGACTTCTGTTTGAAAATAGGCTATTAAAAGAGGAAGTCCAGCCACTCAAAAAAGAATTGGAAAATTGGAAAGAAGCATGCAGAAAACAGGATGAAAGGAAGCTGCACACATTGGTTGAAGCTGCAGATCAATTGGAAGGATCAAATCCTACCAAGCCTGGAAATGAGGAAGAAAGAGTGGTCTGTCCCACCTATGGAGAAATATTTAATGAATTAGGTTATAAGGTTATAATTCGTGCCTTTACAACACAACAGTCTACACCTACAACTGTGGAAGAATAGGAACAACTTGATTTGAGAGATGATGGGACTCCTAAAGAAAAACTTCATGAGAAATAAGTTGTGGATGAATAGGAGGCTGTCACACAAAAACCAGCATCATTGAATATTATTGATGGTGAAATTCCCAAAGAAGAACTTCAGGAGAAAGAAGTTTCAGATGAACAGGATGCTGTCACACAAGAACCAACATCCTTGAATATTACTGATTTGAGAGATGGTGAAAATCCCCCAGAAAAACTTCAGGAGACGGAAGCTTCAAATGAGCAGGATGTTGCCACACAAGAACCATCATATTTAAATATTCCTGTCAAAATTACCACTAACCCTGTGACAGAGGAACCAGAGGATGAAGTTATTCCTGATTTTATGGATGAAGATTGCACTGAGACCCCGAAATCCTCTCATGACACAGAAATAATTGACATAGAACCACAACAACAAAACAATGATGAGGTTGAACAAGGTGCTATCACAAAAGAACCAGCACCCTTGAATGTTCTTGTCCAAGTGGCTATCCAAGTGAGAGAAGAAGAACCAAGGACTGAAGGCACTCTAGAATTTAATGAAGAAATTTGTACTTCAACCATAGAATTGTCCTAGGACACAGAGATACTGGAATTGGAACCACAACAATAGGTAGATGAATAAGTGAGTCAAGATGTTGTCACACAAGAACCAACATCCTTGAAAATTGCAGTAGGGACTCTTGAATTGCAACAATAAGTTAACCCTGATGTGGATGTCATTCCTGATATGGATTTGGGTGAAGATGAACAAGTTCAATCACAACCCTCAGGTGATACCGAAATCCTTGAGGAACATCTGCATACTGAAGAAGACATCCAATCCCAGCAGTATGAGGAAAAACAAAAACAGGGCTCTGTCACACAAGAACTAGTAGCCTCACAGTCTCTAGCTGAAATAGCAGCTGATGATCAGAAAAAGAATAAGATTGGAATTCAGGAGGACATTGCTCCACAAGAACCAACATCCTCACAGTCAGCTACCAAAGTTTCCAAGGGAGAACCTCAAAAAGAAGATGTTGTTACACAAGAACCAGCATCTCCAGAAGTGGTGGATGTTGTTGATGAAGGAATTCCAGTAGGGGCTTCTGTTACACAAGAACCAGGACCCCCAGAAATAGCTTCAGATGTGCAGGATGTTGAATGGGGCATATCAAGTGATAAGGTGTGGACTGAACCTCTTCAAAACTTTATTGACCTGGTTTCTGACCAGGATGAGCATCCTAAAGATGGATAAACTCTGCAACTCACAGGAGAAATCTCAATTTTGAGAATGGAGGTAAGAAAGTGGAAGAGCCAAGTGGAAGAATGCCATGAAGGGATGGTTTCCCTCACTGAGCATAAAAATACCATTAGGGAACTGAAGGATAAATGGGAAGAAGAACGCATGGCCCAGAGACTTTGAGAGGAAGAGCTACAGAAGGAGCTAAGGGAGCTGAAAAAGTTCCAGTCTATGCAAAAAGAAAAAGCCCAGATGTATGCTCTCTCGCAAGAACTCCTGGGCACTAGGGTACCTTCCTCTTCTTACCCTGTCTTTCTATTTGAACAATTTGTTTGGTTTAAGTTAAGGGATGCGAAAGAAGGAAGGTCATTTGAGATAACAATCTCATCAAAAATTTTAGAAACATTTTTTAGAAGCAATTTTGAAGACCATAATCTACTGTGTGAACTGTATTTGCATGAGATGGCTTGTCCTCTGTACCGTCATTCAAATCTTGTCCCTTTTTCAGGAGATGTTTAGTTGAGGGATTTTGCTTCTTTTGTGAGCAATCATGCTCAGTGGGAAAGGTCTTTTCAAACCTTTTCTCACAATGAAGGCCACTCTAATATGTGGGTCCGAAGTGAGCCTCAAAATCCTCATATTTTTCTTGCTCGACACAGGAGTTTTCTCTCATGCCCCATCTAGACTCGGCACATAATGGAACTACAAGAGGAAGTTATTTCTCCTTGTAGCACCCAGATTTCGTTACACCAACAAGCAACGTTGGAAGGAAGTAAGCACAGATGGCAAGTTGCCTCTCCTACCGTCAGGAGCAAAGACCCCTATTATTTTAGAAATTTTGAACAGGCACTTTCTAGGGTTGAGGGTTATGTTGGATGTATCAGGGACTGTGGGGCTAATTAGCTGGGCCTGAAATTTAAATTTCCCCTCATCTGGTGGCCAGAAAAACCATACAGGATGAATTTCTCACTGACCAAGGTAGAGGAGCAACAATGTTGGAGATATTGGGTTCCTCATAGAGGGTTCATAGAAAAAGAAGGAATGTCTGAGTTCCCCTACAACTTCTCTTCTCTCCATGAACATAGCACAGTGCAAGATTCAGATTCGGAATAATGGAGGTTATGGCATGAGGACATGCAACAGGACAGTTGGGGGGAGATGTTGGGCCCAGAAATGGCCCCTTTTTGACCATCCTTATTTACCTCTTTTTGCCCTATCCTACCCCATTGAGCATGCCAAATAGATGTTTTTCCCTCACTCTTCTCTTCAAGCGACCAAGGTATGATTAGTTATTGTCTTATTTTATTAATACTTATGATTGTGGTAATTAAGACTTTATATCTATCAATATGTAACATATGATGGTTTATAAAGGTATTTTGAGATCTATAGACTCCAGGAAGATCGGGCTAAACATGCTACGAAAAGGATGGGCATTCATCGCTCAAGCTGATCGCCATCCATCCTACATTGCCCAAGGAATGCAGTCCCAGTATATTATTCCAGGCAAAGCTATACAAATATAGCTGCAACAAAATCCAATAGATTTGGAGGTCAACAGTGTGACTTTTCTCGTGTATAGCTGTGATCTGAAGATATCATTATTCCTAGGTCAAATTAACGATTTCCCTATATTTCCTATCTTTCATCTTGCCACGGTTGTAACAACTTTTGTAATTTAGGGCGCCTGAAGATCACATATCTTCATGGCTACCCAATAATAGGGATAGGATGTTATGATTTACATTGTATAAATATGGAGAGCTGTTCTGAGCCAGGGGTTGAACCTGTATCCAATTCATTGTATTAACTGTGACTAAGAGTTGTGTAATCGATCTGCCTTTTTAATACAAGGAGTTACTTCATATCTAAGGGTTTTAACGTGTGTTCATCCAACATCTCTGTGTGAAGGCTGGGCCTGCCTTCCCATAGGGATTGTTGAGTTAAATTAGGAATTTTACTTATTCCATCGTGTGATGTTATATTAATTTTATTTCTTCATAGGAAGTTGTAACGGTTGTGGATTTACAGTGTGTTATTAATTGCATCTCTTGGAAATCTGTAGTGGCATAGTGTGACAGTCGACTGAGTAGGTAATTATTCCTTATGCAATTCGCATGGTAGCTATAACAGCTCTGTTCATCCTTAGATATTTTAGTTGTTGTTTCCATGAATCCTTGCAGTTTGTTCCTTACTTTTATGGTTGCAGAATTTCATTCTTGTACTTTGAATTCATAGGATAGCTGAACTCAATTTCTGTACTCTAAATACCTAGATTAACATTCAATTCATGTCTTTAGATTTTTAGAATAATCAGATTAAGATATTTGGGTTAATCATTAAGTGATTTGGAACATGATCTCCTTTTCTGCAAAAGTAGTCTAGATGTGATTTCATCTTTCAATTTCTAGATTAAGAATAGGAGAAGGTAATTGTGACTGTATTCTTTAGAAGGTAACTAGATTAAGTGGATTCTTGGGATGAGCATAACCGAACAAAGGATAGGATTGTTCATTTACAACAATTCAGTGTTTAAGCATATATTGTGCATGTTATCCTTGAAATACAAGACTTCCCTGGGTTGACAATAAATATTGCACACTTTGTATGTTAGTTGTAATTCACTTACATATTGGGTGCCCAACACCCTCTTTGGGAGACTTTCTCTTGTTCTTTGGAACCTTCTAGGATGTTGAGAATCCTTGTGGTTTCCCTTCTTGAATTTAGGTTGACTTATTCTTCTCTTGGTATGGGTGGCTAGGGATTTATCATCTTCCTTCAGTAGAGCTTCTCTATTGGACACTCTAGCCTCTTCTTGAATACAATCTTTCCATACAATATCAAACTTCATGCTTTCCTTTCTGGCACTCATCATTTGGATGAATGACTCCCATGCTCGAGTGAGACCATTGAGAGCAGTCATAACCAACTCATATTCATAAAGGTTATCTCCAATGGCTTCTACTTGTTCCTTGAATTGGGAGACCCTTGTGAAATAGTCATGGATCGATTCTCCGTGACTCATCTTGGTGCTCTTCAATTGAGATATTAGATTCATATTTATGTTGATGTTTCTACCTTCATACATCCTTGATAGGGAATCATACATTTCTTTTGGAGTCTTCTTAGATGACACTTGAGGGATCAATTGATCCTACTAAATTGAGCACATAGATCTATGGACAAACACACAACTCACAAGATAGATCACACAATTTACTAAGTTATTAAAGAATGAAACAATGCAAAAATGGCTTGCAATTGTGAATGCTTTTCATTAATCAAAGATTAATTAGATAGTAATTAAAATGAAGTACAATGGCTTAAATAGCCACATGCAATTCGAATCCACATGAGTAAATTTGAATTGATTAGACTCTACTTGACTGTAGGTAACTAATACCTTGTCTAAATCACTGTCGGAGGACACAATAGTTAACTGACCTTGTCTAAACCATCACCAGAGTTCAACAAAGTTCTAAAACAAAACTCAAGTGTCTACTTTAGTGTTGACTGAGGCTAACTGAATGTGTTAGGTGAGAAATGCACCTCTCCTGCATGCAGCCATGCAAACCTAGTGCTAACTTAATGTAGAGGACTAGAACTGAATGTAACTAACTTCTAACTCATCTTAACTAGTCATTAACTGACCTCAACTGATAAGGTTGGTGTCGACACTCCTAGTGGCTCCTAAATTGTAGGGATTTGTCTAGGAGGCTCCTAAACTGATGCATGCAAGTGAAATTAGTGGCAGTAGACCTAAATTAGTGTTCCCCACACTTTAGTATTTGGAACATGTGCCCCAATTAGGCCAAGTGGACCCAATGGTGCTAGTGACTAAAAATAGACTGGATGGACTCCCAATTTAGACATGACTCCTGATTTAGACATATGGCCAAATTGGACAAGGGAGGATTAATAATACTAAAAAACCTCCTGAATGCTAACTTGGACAATCTATGGGCCCTGGTAAATAATACCATAGGTCACCCATTACATCAAGTAAAGTAAAGTAACCGCTCAATACAAGGAGCTGGGGGAAAAGCCACATGGGAAAAAATCCCCCCCTCTAATTAAGCAGGTAGAATCAGGATCAATCTGGTTCTTCTATGCACATGTATCCTAGGGCTTGGCATGTGAACCTCTCCATCATTATGTCTTGAGTAATCTTCCTCTTTGGAAGAAGAATTATATTCTCAACTAAATCAGAAATATAGACAGCTGTCAAATGAAGACTGGACCCATGTAGAGCAACTGAAGTAAACTAATAAGTGAGAAAAGGTTCTTGAGGATTCATAACATGTGAGGAAAACTCAAGAAACTGATATGTTGCATCCATGAACAGCAAACCATGAGTTATAAAATCATCCCCAAGTGTTAGGAGCAAGTGTTCAAGCAGATGCAAAATGTCTTCCTCTTTACTAGTTCTGTGAGGAGATGAACATGTGATCAATGGTAGAGAAGCACTGGGACTGTTGAGAGAGAATGATTAAGCTCCATAGTCTAATATAGCTTCTGAAATAGCTAATGAATCACATAATAAAATATCAGCAACCTCATAAGAGGAAAGTAACACCAAATCCCTAGCAGCAGTTTTGAAGAGAAATTACGGTACTTGATTTTTCACACCGGAATTGGTGAGAGAAACTACAAGCATGATTGAAAGCTATTGGATTTTAAAATCTGAACCAAATAATATCAGATCATAAATTAAATCAGATCTAAATAGGTTCACAACATATCCAAAACTGTGAAATCAAATCAAATCCCCAGCAGTAGTTTTGTAGGAGACTTGCGGTACTTGTTTCTTCACACCATTGATGAGAACAACTACAAGCAATACTGGAAAATTATGAATTTGAAATATTGAACCAAGAAATATCATATCATATCCAAATAGGATCATATCAGATCCAATAAGGTTCAAATAAGATCCAATAGGATCGTCCACTGAGACGGTAGATGCATAGTTTTCTTCTTCTTCAAAATTCTGAATTTTGGTGCATGCAATCCTGCAGGAATTTGCTGGAATATTTAGATCATGGGGAGAGAAGGGATCACTCAGGTAATATGATATTTCTTCCATAATATCAAATTTATTACATATTTTCACACCAGCAGCAACATTAGAGGGAGAAAAATCAAATTTCTCTTCACTTTTGGAAGCAATTACTGGAAAATTTTGCACAAAATTCAAAGGAAAATCACTGGTGAATGTTTGCATGGAAGAGAAGTAGTGTTTTTCTTCAATATCAGATATTTGAATGTCTTCTTCTGTTTCAGCCATATGAGGAGATGAGATATCAGAGATCTCATGAACTTCAGGAGCATCAGGAGAAGGAGTCACTGCAAGGAGATTGTCTTCAATTCGAATTGACTGTGTAGAAGATTCTGCTTCTTCTTCATTTTGAACAGCTTCATCAGAGAGAGTGGAGGCTGAGAATTTTGGATTTAAAATGCTTATGGTACTGAATATGCTCTCCAAATTGATATTATGATCCTCATCAATCATTCCAAAGGTTCTGTCCAATATTTTCTAGAGATCCTTTGGGTTTTCAACAGATCTTTTGAGGTAGCACATGCTAGGAGAAAGGGCCATACACATTGTTCCATAAGCTACATCACATTCATTTATCCAGTCATCCTCTCCCTCAAAGGACTCTTCACCAATTCCAAAGACACCTCATAGAGATCTTGTCTCTTCAAATATGCAATCATCTTCATCTTCTATTCTGAATAGTTTGTGAATAAGGTGAGAAGAGGAACTGATGAATCCAAAATTGATGAAGCCATTTGATGTTGTACCTGCAAATAAATAAAAGACAGAGTAAGGTTGAACAACCTGCACATTTCATATTTTCATCACACCCAACATAGTTGATCAAGCTTGATCAACAATTCCTTAACTTGGGGTATTAAGTGGTAAACCTTCTATTTCTGGTGCAGAGTTGGAAGGAGCAATTTTGCTCAAAAATGATCCAGTAGGAGATACGAGGAGGAGAAGTGCCTTGCCTGAAGAGGCTCTGATGCCATAGTAAATTGAGCACATAGATCTGTGGAAAAACACAAAACTCACAAGATAAATCACACAATTTACTCATTTATTGAAGAATGAAACAGTGCAAAAATGGCTTGCAGCTATGAATTCTTTTCATTAATTAAAGAGTAATTAGATAGTAATTACAATGAAGTAAAATGGCTTAAATAGCCACATGCAATTCGAATCCATATGAGGAAATTCGAATTGATTAGACTCTACTTGACTGTAGGTAACTAAGACCTTGTCTAAATCACTATCGGAGGACTCAATAGTTAACTGACCTTGTCTAAACCATTACTGGAGTTCAACGGAGTTCTAAAACACAACTCAAGTGTATACTTTAGTGTTGAATGAGGCTAACTAAATGTGGTAGGTGAGAAATGCGCCTCTCCTGCATGCAGCCATGCAAACCTAGCGGTAACTGAATGTAGAGGACTACAACTGAATGTAACTGACTCCCAACTCAGCTTGACTAGTCACTAACTGAACTCAACTGATGAAGGTTGGTATCAGCACTCCCAGTGGCTCCTAAATTGTAGAGATTGGTCTAGGAGGCTCCTAAACTGATGCATGCAAGCACAATCAGTGGAAGTAGACCTCAATTAGTGTTCCCCACACTCTAGTAACTGGAACATGTGCCCCAATTAGGCCAAGTAGACCTAATGGTGCTAGTGACTAAAAATAGACTGGATGGACTCTTGATTTAAAAATGACTCTTGATTTAGACATATGACCAAATTGGACAAGGGAGGATTAATAATCCTAATAGATCCTTGATAGAGTTAGCAATAATCCTTTATTCCCTAATCAGATCCTTCTTGTGCTTCTCCTTAGCTTCAACCTCTTCAGGTTCGACAACTTCATCCTTGATATATTTTTCAAGATCATTCTCCTTGAGAATGAGGCCCATTCTATATTTCCATGCTCTGTAATTCTCTATTCCTTCTAGTTTGTCCTCAAGCTTGGTGTTTGGGGCCACTTGACAGGAGATCACAAAAAAATGAAAATATGGAAAATGAAAAACTGATCTTACCAGGATATGTGCTTGATTAAGGCGAGTTGACTAGTGTGCTTTGTTTCTGGAGATCTCAAGTATTCACCTTTCAAATCTGACTTGCGAGATTCTACAATGTAGTTTTCTGGTTCACTCGATTTCTGCAATTTTCTGGTCGAGTGTCAAACTAGGGTTTTAATTTTTCGGAGATCTACCCACTCAAAAATCATGATATTAGGCTCAGTAGATGCGCTCTAGGAGGTCACATCTTTCCATGCAATCAAATCTTCAAAAGTAAATTTTTTTCTTGAAACCCTAATTTCTTGTCGGGGAGATAGAGAGGAATTTGTCACCTTGTTAAAGCTGTCCTATTCAGGTTAGATCTGATACCATGTTAAGATTCCATATGCTAAGCTATATTATCAACATTCAATTCAATTTTAGAACAAAATCATATAGACAGGATCACAAGATCAACACAGATTTACCCTGGGAAAAACCTAGCAACAAAAGCTTCCTCAATATAGATGATCAAAAAGATAAAAGAAAAGACTTCAAACTGGTCCTTCTCCTCCTTGTAGATAAGACTCTTTCTCTCCCTCTCATGCACTACACAAGTGAGTGACTGTGTGTTCAAATGAGGAGCACCTCTCTCCTATTTATATTCTTTCGTTCACTTGACATTTCATTCCACCAAGTCGGCCCCAGTAAAATTGACTGGGATGACTTCTCCAGGAGGACTCAAACAACTTAATATTATATTAATGAGGGTGCTTATGACCCGAATTACAACTGGGGGTTTTTCCTCATGACTCTTAGTGATCCTATCGATAGGAACATCGAGGTATAATGAAATACAAATGATTCTCCCGATAGGAACATCAGGGTACAATAAGTAAACACACTTCAAAGTTACAATAATTCAACAATAGTAGGCCTGCAAAATCCATTCAGGGACACCTGGGCCAATTCAAGGTCGAGGTCCCCATACCAAATTGGGTGATGATTTCCAAATCTATCAGCTCCTGCAGGTGTTTTTGGGCATGCCACCCCGGCTGCCCAACTTAGGGTTTTGGAGGGCCAGTGCATCGTTGCAAGGGTTGCATGGACCCCACTAGAGTGAAATCCTAGTTTTCAAAATATGGCTTGGAGGCATGCCCAGGCCATGTAGAGTCATATGGGAGGCCACCCTGGCCATAATACCGTGCCACGATCCCAACAGAACTAACGGTTCATCCATTAGATCCCTAGTCAACGTTATATGGTGAGTTGCAATAGGCCTATAAAAGTCATTCAGGGATTCTTGACCAATTCAAGGTCAAGGTCCAAAAACCAAATAGGGCGGCAAATTTTTATTCCATTGCATCCTACAGCTATGTTTGGCATGGCCTCCATGGGAAATCCACCCCCATTCGCTCAGCACAGGGTTTTGTAGGGATGGTGCACCGTTGCTAGGGTTGCATGGACCCCATTTTCATGTGACTTTCAACTCGACATAACTTGAAAACCAGAGGTCGGATCGATGAGAAGTCAACTCGGTTTGTCTCCTCA
>LPNX010942026.1:220559-257106 GCA_001517045.1 Pseudotsuga menziesii | reverse complement strand
GTATTCTAGGCAAACCTCAA
Source organism: Pseudotsuga menziesii (assembly GCA_001517045.1). Lineage (NCBI taxonomy): Eukaryota > Viridiplantae > Streptophyta > Pinopsida > Pinales > Pinaceae > Pseudotsuga > Pseudotsuga menziesii. The sequence continues at coordinate 257,086 of LPNX010942026.1, read as the reverse complement.
TCCATAAGTGTCCTTTTGTGCGCCGACATAAGGAAAGTCGGCACTCGGACGGAGAGGTGCCATTCTGGTGTATAACACCTGGTTTATATAGACCCAGATGGGGTTGGTTCTTTCCATACTACACGAGTGATTTTTTCCAAATTTATAGGCATGGAATGGATATTTTCCTTTGGGAGGTCAAGCGTTGAGATTTATTCAGTTCCTGTAAGCTCAGGTCCTTTTACGTTCGTCTTGACAAACATCACTGCTAGCATCCCGTCACCCACTCGATGTTCTAGTGGATACCTTGTTGTTGTATTCAGGGGAAAGATAACCCCTTACATTGCACATCAAATCAGAATTTTTCATATTCCACATTCTACTCCATTTGAAATAAGGTCTTCACTTCCATCATCCGGTCTTAACACTAGTGTTAATTCCCTTGGGGGTGGTAGTGGACACATGACCGTTGGGTTTATATTATACATTCCTTCTTATGTCCCATCATCCACCACACCAACTCCTTTGAATTCCTTCCTTATGAAAAATCCTCCCTATTTCTCGCATGGCCCCTTGGGAAGATATGATTCATTTAACTATGTTTTTCCCTCAACATCTGGTGTAATTTTGTTTGGAGGTTACTTACCTCCTTAAATGCCCAGGGGTCAACCGATCTATCAGTCTTATAACTATGGTTATATGGTTTCTCCTTCTAAGGAAATATCTTAATATAAAATACCCAGGTATCAATATATGGGCCATATGGGAGGAGGCTACTATCCAATCAGTCAATTCCATTTCCTTAATCAAAATAAACCTGATGTGAACCAATATTTATAGGGAGTGTGGAACCAAATGGCACAACATAGGCTCCCATTTTTAGCCACTTTGAATCTTGTTGACCAATAAAATCTTATGAATGACCCATTATGTCTTGATCCAATGTGGCTCCATTTCCTAGAGAAAATTACTTCGGATATACAAAACTTTGAGGGTAATAAATGAAAGGATCCTAGTGATAATGTTACTGCATTTCCTTTGTGGTTCTCTTCAAACTCACTGAATTATGATTCTGTTTGACTATGACTATTTCAATGCACCCTCACAGGTTCTGTAGTGAAATGGTATATAGAGTTTTCTAGGGGAACCTATCAAACCTTCAATTATTTATCCTTGGTCTTCCTTAACCTCTTTCAGCTCCTGGTATCGACCTCTTGTCGACATTTCAAAAAGATAATCCCACCCATATCTCTGATCACATTCAAGAATGGCATAGACGAAAGAGGTTGACTAAGGCCAACATTCAACCCATTTTTTTTTTGGAATGGTTCTTGAAATATTTCTTACTATATATTGTGAAGGATGTCTCGACATCCGGAGTGACTAATTAGGAACATGTTATCTTTAGATCTCAACATATAGATTTGGTTTATGCTCAGTTTGGGATTCTTTATGAGATTATACATGATGCACCATTGTTAAACAATAATCCTAAGTTCAAACCCATGCCACCTGTCGATGCCATTGTTGGATCCATAAGTACCAAAGCTTTCAACCATGTTACAAATAAAATGAGTAATTTATCTATTAACTATTCTGTATCTAGAAAAGCTAGCTCCTTGTCCACTACCACCCATTCGATAGATGCACTTTTTGTGCAATCGATGAACCATAAGGGTAACCAACAAACTGGGAGAAATAGTAAGAAGGGAAGAAATAACAAGCAGAGTGGGAATAGAAAGGAGAATCTAAACTATGACAAGAATGATGATAATGGTGGGGGGCAAGTAACCTAAGTGGAAGGTCAAATTCCCTAGGATGCTTTGTCGAGGAGACTATCTTTCCTACTTCTACCATCGAATTGAGGATGCCTCTAAGTTTGTTGCATAGAGCATAACTGTGTTGATTGATTCCCTTCCTCATAATAAAAATATGGCTTCAAGGACCTCAACTACCTTAAGGAGATCTTGTGGGAATCGAAAACTGTTATATGTGTAAGGTGGTTAGGGTTGTATAAACATGATGTGAGAAACCACTCTTGTGACTCGTTCACGAGACTATGGCCTATCACAAGTCAACATGGGTAAAGAGCCTCCACCTCCCAATATTTATTTGCAAATCGACAAGCCTAAAGGTATACCATGCATAAAAAATGGTGTATTAAAGCATTAGGGGAACAATCCTAATGCCTAATCCTCCAAGTATTATTCCATCATTGAGGATTTGGGCCAGAATCCTTGTGCGATGTTGATTCTTGAAGTACTTTAGAATCGTCCTTTACAAATGAGAGTGTTTTTAGTTTCTCTTTTGGTATCTAGAACGAATGGATCCACTATGGTTATATTTCAAGCTCATGGTATCCATCCTCTATTTCCTTACCATGTGGATTTTGAAGTCCATGTGGAGTGTTTAAAAAACACCATTAAACACACATTTGTTGATGAAGGTTCTGCAAACTCCATGATGTATTTGGCTCTTTGGAAAGGCTTCGATTCTCCACTGTCATCCATATATGTGACTATACTAGCATATTTTGATGGACCTTCAATCAGAGTGCATCCCATTATTCTCTGAGTTCTATTCTAGTTTGGAGAGAATACTGTGTCTATCGAAGTTGAGGTTGCTGATGTGACCCTCAACTACAATATTTTGTTGGGATGAAAGTGGATTTATGATATGATGGATATCATATCATCTTCATTTTGTTTCATGTGATTCCATTACGAATATAGGGTTGTGACAATCGATCAACTGTCGTTTGATAATTTAGGTTCATCAGCATCATCGAGACATACTATCCAGACCATTGATAATTCTAAGCTGACAACTGAGAATGTTGGTGTTGGAATGTATCCTTCATTAATGGGAAGTTTTAATATTTTTGCACCAAGTTTAGTTATTAATAATGCTCCTAGTGGTGTTACATCACCTTTGAATTCGTTCCCATTTTGCACCACGGATTTGGATGACCCATGGAATCTTCCTTCTTTAAGTACTTCAGACGAAGAAACTATACCTACTAGGGTAGAAATGTCATTGTATATAGGAGAGGCCACTTATCAAGTCACACTTGATCTTACTATGGATCTTGGTCCTTCCCCTTCAAGAAAGGAAGAGGAGGATATTTTTTCACTACATGATTAGGAAGTTGCATCATAATGCTCACATGATTACGTTGATGACACTTTTCCTTAAGATGAATCTATTCTTGAGGCCATGACTAGTCCAGAACAACCTTTGGAGGAGATGCATAATCAATCTTACTTCCTCCCGAAGCTCGAACGAATCGAGTGTGATGAATTTATCAAGAACTTAAGAGATAATGTTGGTCATCCTAGGATGCCATTAGGAACTCATGGAATATATGTAGAAGGAAACATGGTGAATATATCTAGAATTATTCCAATAAACATTTCTAAGATTCATAGTATATTTGAGAACATTTACATCGGTGCTAATTATTCACCCTCTAAAGTTAAAATATACATCAAGCTCTTCAAATAATTTTGTGATGTATTTGCTTGGTCATATGATGAAATTCCAGGTATCTATCCTCGCATTGTCGAACATGAAATGAAAACTTATCCAAATACTAAACATGTTCGACAACGCTTATGTGCGATGAACCCTCCTCAAGAATTTGCCCTTAAGTTTGGGATAGAAAGGTTTCTTAAAGTTGGATTTATCTATCTGGTTCCCTTAACCGATGTCTATCTAACCCCATACCTGTCTATACGAAGAAAGGAAGCATTTGTGTATGTACCAACTTTGAAGACCTGAATATGGCTTGTCCAAAAGATACCTTTCCCACACCATTCATTGATAAGATTTTGGATGAGTGTGTAGGTAGTGGCATCTTCTCATTTATGGACAACTTTTTAGAATACAATCAAATCCAAATTAATCCTGAGGATCAACATAAAACTTCATTTATATGTATTTTTTGTACCTTCTCATACTAAAAAATTCCTTTCATCCTTAAAAATGTCAGAGATACTTTTCACTAAGATATGACCTTCTCCTTTAATGACCTCAAACATATTATCGAAGTTTGTCTGGATGATTTAGCTTCTCACTCTCAATTGAGAGTGCATCATCTGGATCATTTTCATTAGGTATTTGAAAGATGTCATTGTTATCAAATTTGGTTAAATCCTAAAATGTGCATATTTTTTGTTAGGTATGGCTGGTTATTGGGATTCATTGTTTCTAAGGACAAGATTAGGATTGATTCACCAAAGTTTGTGGAAATACTATGATTGTATGTCCCACGTGCAATTACACACCTTTAGAGCCTCCAAGGGATGGTAATTTATCATGTCAATTTGTTTTCAATTAAGCTAGTTTGACCATGGGATTTATGCGCTTGTTGAAGAAGGATACTGCATTCTTATGGAATCAACAAGCCTAAGAGTCCTTCGACGCTCTTAAGAAAGCCTTGAAATCAACCCCCATACTTAGTCCACCTAACTATAATAGGGACTTCTTCTTATATGTTTCTACATGTCAAGAGATGATTGGTATGGTTCAAGATAAAGAAGATGATGAGATCCATGAGAATTTTATTTATTAGCTTAGTTGAAATCTTAATGATGCAGAAACTTGATATAGTCACATTGAGAAATTAACCTTAGCAACTGTCCATGCAGTCCAACATTTGAGACATTATATATTTCTTCGTTAGACAATGGTTATATCCCATATCAATCAACTTCAATTTGTCTTGACTAGGTGGATGATGGGGGGGATCATAATAAATGGGTTGTTATGATTTTTCAAGAATTTGACCTTGGATTTGTTTTGGATAAATTGAAGATGTCATTCGGTTTTGTTGAGCTAGTGATAGATCTCCCTAGTATGGACGAAGATATGATTTATAAAGACTCATTTACAAATGAACATATTTTTCTCATTTCATCTACAAACCCTTGGTATGGAAATATTATCTTCTATCTTTAGACCTTGAAGGGTCCCCCTCAGATCTCAAGGGATGAACAACGATGCTTATGCCATAACCCTAAGAACTCTTTCATTATCGATAAAACTATGTATCTTCATGGGGTAGAATCAATTTTGCATCATTTTTTGAATCATGATGAGGCTGAGGTTGTGCTTAAAGATTTCCGTGGTGGATTGTGTGGTGGTCAGTTATCTAGGATCACTACTAGGGTAATTTTTAGGGGTGAAATTTCACCAATTGGCTATTTTTTGCATTTAAAAAAAAAAATCACTATTTGGTCATTTTTAGTGTCTAATATCACCTATATTTACATAAAATGTGTTTTTTTAATCGTAATATTTGTCAAAATTTACACATTTCAGTGTTAATTATGTTTCATTTTCAATATTCATTTACCTATCTATAAACATGTTTTTTTCAGTCCAAAACAATCACCTAAAATACTATACTTAAGAATAATATTAGAATCCTTAAAAAATACCCTAAGATTCGCTACAGCCCAGAAAATAGTAAGAGCTAGTTATTATTGTTTGTCGATATTTAAATATTGTGTTAATGTGATCAAGCGATGCCACCTTTTCCAGGTGTTCACGTGGAACATGCACTCACATCCTGCCCTATTACACCTAATTATTACCATCAGTCCCTTCACCTAGTGCGGGTGCATTTTATGAATTGCAACCCATCATCTGCTAGGGGAACCACCACATTATTGTGGTCGTAGATTACTACACAAAATGGAAAGAGGTTATGCCTACAATTAAATATGATGGTGATATTTCTGCTCACTTTGTATTCATTGAGATTATCACACGGTTTGGGATCTCGAAGGATCTTGACACTAAACATGGAAGACACATTCAAAACAAGATGATGGCAGAACTAGCCTTTAAATTAGGGTATAAGAAAGAACATTTTTATTCTTACTACCCCTAAGCAAATGATGGGGTCGAGGATGTTAATAAATACCGTAAGGCCATTTTACAAAAAAACATCTAACAAAGAAAAAAAATGGTTCATCATGTTACACCCTTCTTTGTGGGCTTACTGAACCACTAGTAAGACTTCCACTAGATTTTTCCATATAAACTAGTGCATGGGGTGGAGATGATTTTACTAGTTGAATACGAGATCCCTTCATTGAAGCCAGGAATATAATTTTTACCTAACACTTCTGAGTTAAAAGAATGTTTAGTCCACTTATAGTGTCTAGATGAGCAACGTCAAGATGTTGTAGTGGCTCTGGAGATAAATAAGCACTGTGTCAAGGTCCAATACGATAAGTTTGTATGTCCCCATCATTATAGTGAAGGTAACTTGGTCCTCTTATATTTCCAAGATAGAAAACCATTAGGGGTGGGTAAGTTCAACCCCTTGTGGCATGGGCCTTACATTGTGAACAATTTCCTATAGAAAGTTTCCCATGAGTTATAGGATTATGAAGGGAATTTCTTAACGGATCCTAGAAATGGGCTCTACCTTAAGAAGTACTATGCTTAAAATCCAACTTAGGTTGGTACCTTGTATATTATTGTACAGCTTGTGCATTGTTTTTTTGTTCCCTTGGAGTGTTATCAGTTTGTTGGCATGCTTCCTATTCTTTGGCAGATGTTGACAAAGTCTTCAATATAATTAGGATTCACTCACAGTGCCAGTCGTCACACCTAGAACCTAGTTTCAGTTGCTTGGGTTATCTACACACCTGAGGGTCAACTAGTGTCTTCAGTAGATGTATATCTCCAACCATATTCAAATAATGTTGTTGAATATATCCTTGTGATTGAAATATTACGCAATATCATTTTGAATGGAATTCAATATCTTGAAGTTCTCCTAGACTCGTAGCTAGTTGTGTCACAATTGAATTGCATCTGTCGTACCCAATTGAATTACATGTACTTTTAATCCCATATATGCGAGTATGGGATTAAAATTTGCATACAACAATAAAAAGGTTTTTTAGCGACGAAATTGGAAACATCAAAGTATAATATTATTCAATGGGGTCTAAAGAGTCTGCAGAGGGGCAGGGAAGGCCATAAACATGTGATCAACCATGTGTGGTAAAATCAACTATAGCAGATGCTCCCTAATCTGTGAGGTCAGAGGGGTAACATGATGGACTAAATACATTATAAAATCCATCCCAGAAGTGGAGTGATGAAGAACCAGGTGGAAGAACCGGCCATTCATCAATATAGTACAATAATCAATCCCTTCCTGTGACTACAAATACATATATAAGTCCTGGATACATAAGAGTACAATGGCCATGAATAGGCATGAAATAAAAATTTTGTGACATGTGTGGTCATCTCCACATACAATATATAATAGATCAGAATCGCCATGATGAAATTATACAATGGATCAATATCTGCATAGAAGTTGAATATATACAATGGATCAAGATATCCATAACGACTGAAGATATTTGACATACAATAGAATCAAATCGCAAGAGCTGAAATCTCATGAACACTGGCATGATCAAGGAGGTAGCATATGTGGAATTCTGCTAAGTTGGAAATTCTTCTACACAAATCGATACGAGTACATGTCCTACTATGCGAATAGAGGTGTTGAAGTCGAACATAGTAGTACATCATCTAATTACCGGTCATTGATGTATACCGTTAACATACTCGAGATCACCCATCAATAATGAAAATGGGAATCAAGGTATTAGAGTGCAATCTAACAAGTTTGAATATGTGTGTTGAGTTCAAACACTTGGAAGAATCCATCGATTAGGGGACTTTGATGTATTCCCAAAAATGTCGATGGAGAGAGAACCTACCACTAATGACTATAGGTCTCAAGGCACTCAAATGACTCTAGACTCATATCTCATAATAAATGATCTGAATTCGATGGGATGGAATCCGCTGGAAGGAGGGCATTAAGGCATCCCCCATCAACCAACACGAGATTCTAAACAACACTATATAATGTGGAAGAACTTGAACAAGATGTGCGTGAACCAGTAACAGTACCAGGAATGGTTGACATGCAAAGTCAAGAAAATTGAGGAATGGCTGGCTCAGGCTTTAACTTCCTTTGAACAAGAGCATAAAGGAAAATGGTGACTGCAGGTAGGCAGCATGGACTCGATATGAAAACTGGGACATCTCAGTGACACAAGAGGCATCAACAGAGGGTCCATAGGGACTGGAAGCTTAACCACTTGGTGGAAATAAAATTAGAGTAAGGAGTACATATACTAAATTCAAACTAATAACCCAACCAATGGATGTGGGATACAGTGCTCTATTCGAAGGAAACATGACTCGACTGCTCCCAAAGATAACATCTTTTCCTCTTCGGATTTTTGGTTTTTTTTTATTTTTTTGGACTTTTTCATATATTTTGAAAATCTTGAAAAATAATAAAAGTGCTTTATAGTTACAAATATAGGAGGAGACGAGTATCAGGGGACAAGAAAACTAGTTCCAAGAAACAGAACATACCTATTCTCAATGCAAGGAAACATGTGCAGGATAACGACACTCGGGGGAAGGTCCCCTCTCGGTAAAAGATGGGCAATTAAGCTACAAAAGCTATGTAAAAAGGCTCTTGTTGGCTAGACATGAGATAAACTCAGGCTATATGGCTAATAATCAAAGTTGGGAAAGTATGCATAAGGCTCAATAAGGAAAGAAAAACTCATGATAATGTAATTACAACTAGACATATACAAAGCAGTCCTGGGGGAATTTCCAGCATAAAGTTCAAGAGAAGTATGAAGCTATTACTCAAAGTCACAGAGAGACTAAAAAGGGACTCCCACAACTTAAAGGAGGCATCTCAGCATGGGCACCAACTGCAAAAAAGGATCTAACTAGGGAACCCATGTATGGGAAATATCTACCATTAACACAATACCACTTCGAACAGCAGCATGAAGGTTCCATGATATCATTGAATGGGTTCATACATAAGGTTAAAATGAAATTTTCATAAGGTCATGGAAAATGAAAGCGGATGTGAAATCCTAACCTATATGCTATTTTAGACATGATACCTATAATAGGCATGAACGGGTCAAATCCTCAGAGAGAGAGTGTACAAAAAATGGATCCTACATGACAATAATATTAGTCCAAAACAATTGTAAACATTCAGTAAAGAGTCCAAACTATGGGCCACAAGGATGAATGATCATGAAAAATGCATCCAAAGGAAATAGTGTGGTGGATGATGGGACATAAAAAGGAATGTAAAGTGTAGACCCAACGTTCACGTATCCAATACCACCCTTGTGAGGGTGAACATTGTTGTTGATACCGGACGAAGGGAGTGATATGACCACTCTCAAATCCATAAACAAGGTAAGGGGTTGTAGTGCCCCCCAGTCCAACACCAGGGTCAATACTAGGAACAAGGACAACCGACAGGATACCAGGCATGCCGAAAATAAAAGGATCCGAACTCAAGAGAAAGAAAATATACTCAAGTAAGAACGATCCCAAAATCCAACTAGCACAAAAAGAGCACACTCCTAAGAAACTCTACAGCCAAAATACAAGAAAACCAAGGGGAGTATATGTGAGCTCCCGAATTCAGTAGGTATGTCTCTCCTAAGAGAGGCTTGGGTGTACCAAACCCAAAACTTCGCCATGTAAATTCTGAGACAATGGGGTAAATTTTTTTGCTTTTGATATATCAACAAGTCAACCATGTTAGTCCTTTGAGAGTGTGCAATCACATTAACGTAAACTCTACTATCTTTTGCATCTAAAAAAACTGTAATTTAATTAAATTATGTTCCACTGAGTAGTTCACAATAGAGCTATACCAATGACCATACTAGTGCCCAAGATAATGGTAAGAACTTTATACCTCAAATATAGAATCATACTTTGTTGCAATTAAGGACCATCAAAGTACACTCACTCTAATATAAGCAAATCTTATTGAAGTTTAAAATAGATATGACTATTTCATTAGTCACTAGACTATCCCTCAAGTGGGATAGCAATTACACATTAACCCCTTGTTTTAAAGGTTGTTGACATTCCTCATAACAAGATACCATCCTTGAACTTATTGGGTGCAAGCAGCCAAGATGACACATGAGTCACTTGTCTCTCGAGAGTTATTCCACCATTGCAATGCAGCTCCTGCAACCACCACTTTATATAACTCACATGCATATTAGTATCGTAAATCCAAGAACATAGATCTTATAAACAAGGTAACTTACATCCATAAGCAAAACTAACTGTTGAGAATACTTCTTTTGAGCTTGGGAGACTAAAAACATGTCTTCAACTTTCCTCCCAACCATATGCCTCATCTGACGTGTGTTTATATGTCTAAATCCACCCCCAACCTGGGTGACAAATTCACTAAGGTAAAGTTACCAATGGGAAATTCTTCTCATCATAGGGTAGATCACATTCCTTGTTCTTCTTTCAATTAATTCCATCATACCCCAATATATATCTATTTCATGTTTCTTCAATAGGTTCAAGACTTGAATTCTCAAGATAAGCATAAAAACAAACCATAAATATGAAGGTTCACCATTATAATAACTAATCAATAATTTGGATTGATAAGCTTTCCATATAACCCCAAAGTCCATCTTCTTTTATTTTAATTCCTTAATCAATTGCTTCCATTCTATTGGAAGTATACTTAACCTTTACTTTTAATTATGAGCTGATTACAATTTGGAACTAAAGCAAGATTTTCTTTTAAATGAAATCAAATATATATATAATCTCAAATTTAAATGGGACATTTGGAACATATACAAAAATGTGCATTTGTAAAGAAGGAATATTCAAACTTTAACTAAAGTATATTATCCTAACTAAAAGTATATTAAATGAGAACTTTCTGTAAGCTAACTCATACATGGAAATGGAACCTCATCCGTATCACTTAATGACAATAAATAGTTTTATGTTGAAAATTTTACCATTCAGATTATTTCCATTGTAATTCATAAGAAAGTGGAGTCAACTGTAAATGTCAATTCATGAGGAGCAACGCTCACATCAAAGACACTAAGTGAAGAGATTTCTTCATGCACACGCCAAAGTTTTATTTTAAACTTGGAATAAATAATAAATGGTTTTATTATTATATTCTACCATTTTCAAATCTTGATAAACAACAAATTAAGTTCTGGCAACAAAAATAAAAAATTTCAACAGGTAAAAATAAAAACCCATTGGAGGATAAAGCGTGATTTAGTCATGCACTCAGAATCATAGGTAATGGAATCAGATCCATATTAAAACCAAAGTTGCTGGCAATAAAATCAAATCTATATTAAGATAAAAATCGTTGGCAAAGAGTAATCAAGACTAATTTCCAGATCTAAATGAAAGCATTAGCAATAATACTATGTATACAACCGAGCTATTTTAATCAAGGGGAAAATTAGGATATGGCAATCGTCAATACACATAGGCTTGATAAATGTATACAATCGATATTAGTAATCATCGTGATTTGAATTGAGGATGTGAGGAAGTGTTATGATGTTACACATTTGAAGCTTACATAGAGACCAGACAACTCGTTAACTATTAGTCTCCGATTTAAATAACGCACCATCAAACAAATAAAACCAGTGATCAAAGCAATTAAGAGACTATCGGTTTTAGTTAAAAATGGCTAGACTTTTATTTTTCATACCCAGATCTAAATCTTTCCCGGGTATAACTCGGTCCACAAGATTCACTTATAATTATTCTTTTCCTGATATGATTACCAATAAATAACTAAAAAAAAGGAATAAGGGAAAAGCTTAAGATCAACAAAATGAAGTCTTATAGGTTCAAATCCTCCAATTTATACTCGACAGAGATATAGATCGTTGGCTTCCTGTGACTTTCCAAGACATAAAAATAGGACAATTGTTTCTCTTCAACGAAACAATTTACTAAGTCGAGATTTAAAGCCGAAAACATAATGAAAATGGTATGTAGAAAATTGGGTTTTCGGCATGCAAAATGATTTTTGTGATATTCCCGTCTTGGGTTTGTGATTCCAGATCTCAAATAGAAACGTTGGCATCAATCAACTACTAGATCATTACTTAGATCAAAATGCAAAATCACAGGCATAAAATAAAAATTAGATCTTCCCTTACTTGGAATCACAGGTAAGCATTTGAATCCATCAAATGCTACCGCTTCCCAAAATGGACTTGGCTCCCCCAATACAGCATGGGTCTCCCCTTACCTTTTTTCTACTTGCTCGCCCCTTTTTTTCGTTTTTTTAAAGAAAGGAATCACAACAAACCATAACTAAAAGGGAGACACATGGCACTATAGCTTACCATGTGGCAACAACCTTCCAACAAAAACGCAACTTAACTAATGGTTACATCAGCCACTAATCCCTTTCATTTGAGTTCTAGGCGGTATCTACCCTTAAATTCGTTGTACTTGTAATATATATATTTAAATATAAGTGGAAAGGCGTGGAAAAAATCCTTCCCTTGTGAATAAAAAAGGAATCCTAGGATTTATAAGTCATGACCTACTCATTACTGTTATAATATATGCATACACACATATCATGGTTTTTGTGAGGCTATCACCTTTTATCTATGGTTGAATACTTTATAAGCATGCGAGTCTCATGTTTTATTTTCATTTCTTAATATTCCTTGGGATACACATCCAATTAATAATCTATGCTTTAAGATAAATTTTATAAATATAGTAATAGCGTTTTTAAGTTGTTCGAACACAAAATAATAAAAAGGATTGCTTATTGTTTGAAGGATAATATCCAACCTTTCTTTTTTGCATGCAACAAATGCATTCAAGAGAAAAGAAAAAAAGGAACAATGTTGGGTTCATGCAAAGAATAGTGTGAAAATGTGATTCATATTTCAATTAGTACCCCTTTGTACCATCATCAAAAACTAACTTCTTCAAGGTTTCCCTGGCCTGACCTCTCCCCCTAGTGAATTCATCCCCAATCATTGCTTTAGTCGAACACGTTTTCAGTCTCCTAGCATAATTAAATTTCATCTATAATTTGGATGAGGCTAGGATTTTCACTTACAATTCCCTTTTACTTACACTTCACATTTTTTGGTCATGTTCTGAGGGGATGTTACATACTTTCCCCCTTAGAAGTAACACCGTCCTCGGTGTTACATATTCGTCCAAGGCTTTGCGTTCATTTTCGTCAAGTTCTTATTTCTTACTTCCACATCCCTCGCGATGTTATTCGGATTTGCTTTGGTCATCTTTAATCTTTTGTGATTCCTGCAAGATTTTATCCTTCATAACCTACACTTTTGCGCAAGAAAACAAGGTCTTCCAAAAATTATTCAGTAAACATGTCATTAGTTCATAATCCAACTTAGAACATAAATAACAAGTCCTTTCTGCAACGTAATATTTTCAATTCATGAAACATATTTTATCCTTTGTTTGTACTTTTTATCCTCATAAGAAGGCCTAATACAACATTACCATCAAGAAAATACATAAGGAATTCAAATTTTCTTATCTTTCTGAAGGACGTCTTTTACCTCCTGTAGTTGGATGCTTTAGCTAGTTCTCAACTTGAGATAGGCATTTCTTTCATTCACAAGTTAGCATCATCTATTTCACATGTTTTCAAGCAGTGACCTTGTAAAATGTACTATTCACCCTTGTCCTTGAGGGAATTTTTTTTTTCCTACTTGATTATTCATACAATTTACAATGGTTCAAGTATTCCTTTTTACTCTATTTATCAATAGATAAGCACATTACCTGATAGGAATGAATGAGCATATACTTTTTACAAGTATTATGGAATGCCTTATGGTTCCTCTTGGACACCCTCCATCCAAACAAACATAGTGCCAACAGTACTCCGAGTACTAATCCAAGCTACCCAACACGAGGGTGATACCCCTTCTCGGGCATATCTCCTACCTGTGCAATTCAGGGTGCTTCAAACAAAAATAGTTCCGACAGTACTCCGAGTACTATTCCAAGCTACCCAACATGAGGACGATACACCTTCTCGGGCATATCTCCTACCTGTGTTATTCAGGGTGCTTCACCAAGCTCAAGCGCTTCCTTTCCTAAACACCATGATACCTGGAGGTTCTTCACAAATCCCCTACTCTTGTGATAGTCTCTTACAGCGTAAATTCATGCAGAAAGAAGTCTAACCAGATGTCTTACACCTGGGCGTCCCCAGAGAGTCATACTGGTGCTTAGATGGCCGAGGGGAAAAATGTACCTCCTGTACATATATGTAAACATGTACCTCTTGTACATACTTCTTTTTAGTTTCACATGTACCAAATGTCTCTCATGTCATTTAATTACTTGCAGTCATTGAACTTTGGTTCCCATCATGGCTCTTTTTATTATTTCCATAACCAAGTCCGTGATGCCTGCACTTCGCCATGAATAGTTAGTCACAATATCAAATTGTATAACAACTCATATTTCATGTAACGGTTCCCACTGATAAACAATGTCAATCAACTTTATACGTTATCTTTAATAAATAGGCATAAGCAATCGATTTCTTTCCTAATTAACATTCATAAGTGCAATATATGGTTTGAATCACCTCGTTCCTTGCATAAGAATGATATTAGTATTTATACCTATGCACTTTTAATATAGCTTATATTCATGGTTTATACTATACTTAAAGTATTCCACTTTGTAACAAAATGATTCTAGTATTCATATTCTTTGCATAACACATACACCTCTTAATAATTACTAGCTACAATTTATATATTCAAACAAAACATGCCTCTAACATCATCATCATGTTGTTATAATTTTTAGTATATTGTAACAGATTTGCAAACCATTCAACCATGTTTGTTTTTCCAAATTCTTTCCATACACACTTCCTTTTTTCTAGTTTAGTCGCTTTAACATAGACACACTATCTATTTATACTTAATATTATCGCACATGTCATGTTCACTTCCTTCAAGTGTTTCAATAGGAATTCATATTCACAATTTTTATTTCCCTTTTGTGTTTTATGTGAAGAAAATACCCAACGTAAATCTTCCATGCAATCACTCGTCATAGTATCACCCTTTAATCACATTATGTTATCCTTTCCTATTTATTCATTAAAATATAGGAAACTATTGGATAACTCATGTCACTTAGCTTGCGCCTATTAGACATCGATTTTTTTTTCCAAGAAAGAGAAAAAAGGAAATCCAATCAAAACATTACAACTATTCAATTTTCATAGTTCAATAATTTAGAGTCATCTCATACATATATCCAAGATACATTTATTATATTAGTATTCTTAACCATATGAATAATGGTACTATACAGATCATCCTAACCCAATCTTCAATTTTTGACTCAGATTTGAGCATGACTTGTAATATTATATAAAAATTATTTTTCACCAATTAAAATACTTTGGAAAACATTCTAGCTCACATTAAGAATTGTTTATATTTCTCTCTTTTATATTCTACGAAACATATATTAAGGATACTTTTGTATAGAGCTAAAAGTTTCATCATGCAACCAATATTACAATTTATAAAATATAATACGGGACTAGCATGATACTTATCTTGTTTAATTTTGATGATTGATATGGATAAAGCGTGAACCCTCTTGTCGTAATTTTCCAAATGTACTTCAACTTTCGTTGTTTTAGATGACCAACTGGTCACTCTAGATTGAGCGTAATCCTCGTGCATCCATAGGGTTCTCGACAAATATTTGCGACCCTCATTTACTGACTATAACACAAAAGCTGCAAGGTTAGTTCACCTTCACGATAGCATTTCTCACATGCATTCATCATGACAAGGAGAAAGACATATAAAATAAATAATGATTTTCTTTTCTAGTGGCACTTGCTTTAATATACATTCTAATTGTCACATTTAGTGAGTCAACATGGATTAGTTATATACTTACAGTTCATCCATTAGAATACAAATGACTCGTAGTGTGAGAGAGAAAGTCTTCCCTGATATTTACCTTGTTGATTTTTTTGTTATCTGTAACCACCCAATCCTTATTTTATCCAACTTGTACCTACTGATTTGTGTTCCGCCCATAAAGGTCCAAGTGTTGTAACTTGAGCTCTGATACCATTTGTAACAAACCCAAAACATTTCCATGAAAATTATGACAAAATGGGTTAAAATTTTTCGCTTTTGATATATCAACAAGTCAATCATGTTAGTCCTTTGAGAGTGTGCAATCACATTAACGTAAACTCTACTATCTTTTGCATCTAAACAAACTGTAATTTAATTAAATTACGTTCCACTGAGTAGTTCAAAGTAGAGCTATACCAATGACCATACTAGTGCCCAAGATAATGGTAAGAACTTTATTCCTGAAATACAGAATCATACTTTTTTGCAATTAAGGACCATCAAACTACAGTCACTCTAATATAAGAAAATCTTATTGAATTTTAAAATAGATACGACTGTTTCATTAGTCGCTAGACTATCCCTCAAGTAGGATAGCAATTACACATTAACCCTTTCTTTTAAAGGTTGTTGACATTCCTCATAACAAGATACCATCCTTGAACTTATTGGGCGCAAGCAGCCAAGATGACGCATGAGTCACTTGTCTCTCGAGAGTTATTCCACCATTGTAATGCAGCTCCTGGAACAACCACTTTATATAACTCACATGCATGTTAGTACCATAAATCCAAGAGCATAGATCTTATAAACAAGGTAAATTACATCCATAAGCAAAACTAACTGTTGAGAATACTTCTTTTGAGCTTTGGCGAGTGAAAACGTGTCTACAACTTTCCTCCCAACCATAGGCCTCATCTGACGTGTGTTTATTCGTCTAAAGCCACCCCCAAGCTGGGTGACAAATTCACTAAGGTAAAGTTACCAATGGGAAATTATTCTCATCACGGGGTAGATCACATTCCTTGTTCTTCTTTCAATTAATTCCATCATACCCCAATATATATCTATTTCATGTTTCTTCAATAGGTTTAAGACTTGAATTCTCAAGATAAGCATAAAAACAAACCATAAATACGAAGGTTCACCATTATAATAACTCATCAATAATTTGGATTGACAACCTTTCCATATAACCCCAAAGTCCATCTTCTTTTATTTTAATTCCTTAATCAATTGCTTCCATTCTATTGGAAGTATACTTAACCTTTACTTTTAATTATCAGTTGATTATAATTTGGAACTAAAGGAAGATTTTCTTTTAAATGAAATCAAATATATATATAATCTCAAATTTAAATGGGACATTTGGAACATATACAAAAATGTGCATTTGTAAAGAAGGAATATTCAAACTTTAACTAAAGTATATTATCCTAACTAAAAGTATATTAAATGAGAACTTTCCGTAAGCTAACTCATGCATGGAAATGGAACCTCATCCGTATCACTTAATGACAATAAATAGTTTTATTTTGAAATTTTTACCATTAAGATTATTTCCATTGTAATTCATAACAAAGTGAAGTCAACTGTAAATGTCAATTCATGAGGAGCAACGCTCACATCAAAGACACTAAGTGAAGAGCTTTCTTCATGCACACGCCAAAGTTTTATTTTAAATTTGGGATAAATAATAAACGGGTTTATTATTATATTCTACCGTTTTCAAATATGGATAAACAACAAATTAAGTTCTCGCAACAAAAATCCAAAATTTCAACAGGTAAAAATAAAAACCCACTGGAGGATAAAGCGTGATTTAGTCACGCACTCAGAATCATAGGTAATGGAATTAGATCCATATTAAAACCAAAGTTGCTGGCAATAAAATCAAATCTATATTAACACAAAAATCGTTAGAAAAGAGTAATCAAGACTAATTTCCATATCTAAATGAAAGCACTGGCAATCATACTATGTATACAACCGAGCTATTTTAATCAAGGGGAAAATCAGTATATTGCAATTGTCAATACACATAGGCTTGAGAAATGTATACAATTGATATTAGTAATCATCGTGATTTGAATTGAGGATGTGAGGAAGTGTTGTGATGTTACATAGAGATTACATAGAGACCAGACAACTCGTTAACTATTAGTCTCTGATTTAAACAACGCACCATCAAACAAATAAAACCAGTGATCAAAGCAATCAAGAGACTATCTATTTTAGTTAAAAATGGATAGACTTTTATTTTTCATACCCAGATCTAAATATTTCCCGGTTATAACTCGATCCACAAGATTCACTTATGATTGTTCTTTTCCAGATATGATTACCAATAAATAACTAAAAAAAAAAGGAATAAGGGCAAAGCTTAAGATCAACAAAATGAAGTCTTATAGGTCTAAATCCTCCAATTTATACTCGACTGAGATGTAGAGCGTTGGCTTCCTGTGACTTTCCAAGACATAAAAATACGACAATTGTTTCTCTTCAATGGAACAATTTACTAAGTCGAGATTTAAAGCCAAAAACATAACGAAAATGGTATGTAGAAAACTCGTATGCAGAATGATTTTTGTGATATTCCCCTCTTGGGTCTGTGATTCCAGATCTCAAATAGAAATGTTGGCATCAATCACCTACTAGATCATTACTTAGATCAAAATGCAAAATCTCAGGCATAAAATAAAAATTAGATCTTCCCTTACTTGGAATCCCAGGTAAGCATTTCAATGCATCAAATGCCACCGCTTCCCAAAATGGACTTGGCTCCCCCAATACAGCATGGGTCTCCCCTTACCTTTTTTTCTACCGGCTCGCCCATTTTTTTTCTTTTTTTTTTAAAGAAAAGAATCACAACAAACCATAACTAAATGGGAGACACATGGCACTATAGCTTACCATGTGGCAGCAACCTTCCAACAGAAATGCAACTTAACTAATGGTTACATCAGCCACTAATCCCTCTCGTTTGAGTTCTAGGCAGTATCTATCCTTAAATTCGTTGTACTTGTAATATATATATTTAAATATAAGTGTAAAGGCGTGTAAAAATCCTTCCCTTATGAATAAAAAAGAAATCCTAGGATTTATATGTCATGACCTACTCATTACTGTTATAATATATGCATACACACATATCATGGTTTTTGTGAGGCCATGACCTTTTATCTCAAGTTGAATACTTTATAAGCATGTGAGTCTCATGTTTTATTTTCATTTCTTAATATTCCTTAGGATACATATCCATTTAATATTTTATGCTTTAAGATAAATTTTATAAATATACTAATAGCTTGTTTAAGTTGTTCGAACACAAAATAATAAAAAGGATTGCATATTGTTTGAAGGATAATATCACACCTTTCGTTTTTGCATGCGACAAATGCATTCAAGAGAAAAGAAAAAAGGAACAATGTTGGGTTCATGCAAAGAATAGTGCAAAAATATGATTCATATTTCAATTAGTATCCCTTTGTACCATCATCAAAAACTAACTTCTTCAAGGTTTCTCTGGCTTGACCTCTCCCCCTAGTGAATTCGTCCCCAATCATCGCTTCAGTCGAGCATGTTTTCAGTCTCCTAGCATAATTAAATTTCATCTATAATTTGGATGAGGCTAGGATTTTCACTTATAGTTCCCTTTTACTTACACTTCACATTTTCTGGTCATGTTCTGAGGGGATGTTACATGCTTTCCCCTTTAGAAGTAACACCGTCCTTGGTGTTACATATTCATCCAAGGCTTTGTGTTCACTTCCATCAAGTTCGTATTGCTTGCTTCCACATCCCTCACGATGTTATTCGGCTTTGCTTTGGTCATCTTTAATCTTTTGTGATTCCTGCAAGCTTTTATCCTTCATAACCTACACTTTTGCGCAAGAAAATGAGGTCTTCCAAAAATTATTCAGTAAACATGTCATTATCCCTTCTAATTGTCTCCTAATGATGATCCCAGAGTAGGGATCGAAACGTCGAGACCTCCAATTTCCGAATGCAGCTCCTCTTTACTCAACATGTCATTAGTTCATAATCCAACTTAGAACATAAATAACAAGTCCTTTATGCAACGCAATATTTTCAATTCATGAAACATATTTTATCTTGTGTTTGTACTTTTTACCCTCATAAGAAGGCCTAATACAACATTGCCATCAAGAAAATACATAAGCAATTCAAATTTACTTATCTTTCTAAAGGATGTCTTTTACCTCCTGTAGTTGGATGCTTTAGCTAGTCCTCAACTTGAGATAGGCATTTCTTTCATTCACAAGTTAGCATCATCTATTTCACATGTTTTCAAGCAGTGACCTTGTAAAATGTACTATTCACCCTTGTCCTTGAGGGAATTTTTTTTTCCTACTTGAGTATTCATACAATTTACGATGGTTCAAGTATTCATGTTTACTCTATTTATCAATAGATAAGCACATTACCTGATAGGAACGAATGAGCATATACTTTTTACAAGTATTATGGAATGCCTTATGGTTCCTCTTGGATGCCCTCCATCCAAACAAACATAGTGCCAATAGTACTCCGAGTACTAATCCAAGCTACCCAACATGAGGATGATACCGCTTCTCGGGCATATCTCCTACCTGTGCAATTCAGGGTGCTTCAAACAAAAATAGTTCTGAAAATACTCCAAGTACTATTCCAAGCTACCCAACACGAGGACAATACCCTTTCTTGGGCATATCTCCTACCTGTGCTATTCAGGGTGCTTCACTAAGCTCAAGTGCTTCCTTTCCTAAACACCATGATACCTGGAGATTCTTCACAAAGCCCCTACTCTCGTGATAATCTCTTACAGTGTAAATTCATGTGGAAAGAAGTCTAACCAGGTGTATTACACCTGGACGTCCCCAGAGAGGCATACTGGTGCTTAGCTGGCCGAGGGGAAACATGTAACTCATGTACATATATGTAAACATGTACCTCCTGTACATAGTTCTTTTTAGTTTCACATGTGCCAAATGTCTCTCATGTAATTTAATTACTTGCAGTCATGGAACTTTGGCTCCCATCATGGATCTTTATATTATTGCCATAACCAAGTCCGTGATGCCTACACTTCGCCATGAATAGTTAGTCACAATATCAAATTTCATGTAACGGTTCCCACTAATAAACAATGTCAATCAACTTTATACGTTATCTTTATTCAATAGGCATAAGAAATCGATTTCTTGCCTACTTAACATTCATAAGTGCAATATATGGTTTGAATCACCTCGTTCCTTGCATAAGGATGATATTAATATTTATACCTATGCACTTTTAATATAACTTATATTCATGGTTTATACTATACTTAAAGTATTCCACTTTGTAACAAAATGATTCTAGTATTCATATTCTTTGCATAACACATACACCTCTTAATAATTACTAGCTACAATTTATATATTCAAACAAAACATGCGTCTAACATCATCATCATGTTGTTATACTTTTTAGTATATTGTAAAAGATTTGCAAACCATTCAACCATGTTTGTTTTTCCAAATTCTTTCCATACACACTTCCTTTTTTCTAGTTTAGTCGCTTTAACATAGACATACTATCTATTTATACTTAATATTATCGCACATGTCATGTTCACTTCCTTCAAGTGTTTCAATAGGAATTCATATTCACAATTTTATTTCCCTTTGTGTTTTATGTGAAGAAAATACCCAACATAAATCTTCCATACAATCACTCATCATAGTATCACCCTCTAATCACATTATGTTATCCTTTCCTATTTATTCATTAAAATATAGGAAACTATTGGAGAACTCATGTCACTTAGCTTGCCCCTATTAGACATCGATTTTTTTTTCCAAGAAAGAGAAAAAATGAAACCCAATCAAAACATTACAACTATTCAATTTTCATAGTTCAATAATTTAGAGTCATCTCATACATATATCCAAGATACATTTATTATATTAGTATTCTTAACCATATGCATAATGGTACTATACAGATCATCCTAACCCAATCTTCAATTTTTGATTCAGATTTGAGCATGACTTGTAATATTATATAAAAATTATTTTTCATCAATTCAAATAGTTTGGAAAACATTCTAGCTCACATTAAGAATTGTTTATATTTCTCTCTTTTATATTCTAAGAAACATATATTAAGGACACTTTTGTATAGAGCTAAAAGTTTCATCATGCAACCAATATTACAATTTATAAAATATAATACGGGACTAGCATGATACTTATCTGGTTTAATTTTGATGATTGATATGGATAAAGCGTGAACCCTCTTTTCATAATTTTCCAAATGTACTTCAACTTTCGTTGTTTTAGATGACCAACTGGTCACTCTAGATTGAGCGTAATCCTTGTGCATCCATAGGGTTCTCGACGGAATTTCGCGCCTATCATTTACTTCCTATAACACAAAAGCTGCAAGGTTAGTTCACCTTCGCCATAGCATTTCTCACATGCATTCATCATGACAAGGAGAAAGACACATAAAATAAATAATGATTTTCTTTTCTAGTGGCACTTGCTTTAATATACGTTCTAATTGTCACATTTAGTGTGTCAACACGGATTAGTTATATCCTTACAGTTTATCCATTAGAATACAAATGACTCGTAGTGTGAGAGAGAAAGTCTTCCCCGATATTTACCTTGTTGATTTTTTTGTTATCTGTAACCACCCAATCCTTATTTTATCCAACTTGTACCTACTGATTTGTGTTCCACCCATAAAGGTCCAAGTGTTGTAACTTGAGCTCTGATACCATTTGTAACAAACCCAAAACTTCGCCATGTAAATTCTAAGAAAATGGGGTAAAACTTTTCGCTTTTGATATATCAACAAGTCAATCATGTTAGTCCTTTGAGAGTGTGCAATCACATTAATGTAAACTCTACTATCTTTTGCATCTAAACAAACTGTAATTTAATTAAATTATGTTCCATTGAGTAGTTCACAATAGAGCTATACCAATGACCATACTAGTGCCCAAGATAATGGTAAGAACTTTATACCTCAAATACAGAATCATACTTTTTTGCAATTAAGGACCATCAAACTACAGTCACTCTAATATAAGCAAATCTTATTGAAGTTTACAATAGATACGACTGTTTCATTAGTCTCTAGACTATCGATCAAGTGGGATAGCAATTACACATTAACCCCTTCTTTTAAAGGTTGATGACATTCCTCATAACAAGATACCATCCTTGAACTTATTGGGTGCAAGCAGCCAAGATGATGCATGAGTCACTTGTCTCTCGAAAGTTATTACACCATTGTAATGCAGCTCCTGAAACCACCACTTTATATAACTCACATGCATATTAGTACCATAAATCCAAGAGCATAGATATTATAAACAAGGTAAATTACATCCATAAGCAAAACTAATTGTTGAGAATACTTCTTTTGAGCTTGGGCGACTGAAAACGTGTCTACAACTTTCCTTCCAACCATAGGCCTCATCTGACGTGTTTTTATCCGTCTAAAGCCACCCCCAAGCTGGGTGACAATTTCACTAAGGTAAAGTTACCAATGCGAAATTCTTCTCATCACGTGGTAGATCACATTCCTTGTTCTTGTTTCAATTAATTCCATCAAACCCCAATATATATCTATTTCATGTTTCTTCAATAGGTTTAAGACCTGAATTCTCAAGATAAGCATAAAAACAAACCATAAATATGAAGGTTCACCATTATAATAACTCATCAATAATTTGGATTGATAACCTTTCCATATAACTCCAAAGTCCATCTTCTTTTATTTTAATCCCTTAATCAATTGCTTCCATTCTATTGGAAGTATACTTAACCTTTACTTTTAATTATGAGTTGTTTATAATTTGGAGCTAAAGGAAGATTTTCTTTTAAATGATATCAAATATATATATATATATATATAATATCAAATTTAAATGGGACATTTGGAACATATACAAAAATGTGCATTTGTAAAGAAGGAATATTCAAACTTTAACTAAACTATATTATCCTAACTAAAAGTATATTAAATGAGCACTTTCCGTAAGCTAACTCATACATGGAAATGGAACCTCATCCCTATCACTTAATGACAATAAATAGTTTTATGTTGAAACTTTTACCATTAAGATTATATCCATTGTAATTCATAACAAAGTGAAGTCAACTGTAAATGTCAATTCATGAGGAGCAACGCTCACATCAAAGACACTAAGTGAAGAGCTTTCTTCATGCTCACGCCAAAGTTTTATTTTAAATTTGGGATAAATAATAAACGAGGTTATTATTATATTCTACCGTTTTCAAATCTGGATAAACAACAAATTAAGTTCTCACAACAAAAATCCAAAATTTCAACAGGTAAAAATAAAAACCCACTGGAGGATAAAGTGTGATTTAGTCACGCACTTAGAATCATAGGTAATGGAATTAGATCCATATTAAAACCAAAGTTGCTGGCAATAAAATCAAATCTATATTAAGACAAAAATCGTTGGCAAAGAGTAATCAAGACTAATTTCTAGATCTAAATGAAAGCACTGGCAATAATACTATGTATACAACCGAGCTATTTTAATCAAGGGGAAAATCAGGATATGGCAATTGTCAATACACATAGCCTTGAGAAATGTATACATTTGATATTAGTAATCATTGTGCTTTGAATTGAGGATGTGAGGAAGTGTTGTGATGTTACACAAAGCTTACATAGAGACCAGACAACTCATTAACTTATAGTCTCTGATTTAAACAATGCACCATCAAACAAATAAAACCAGTGATCAAAGCAATCAAGAGACTATCGGTTTTAGTTAAAAATGGCTAGACTTTTATTTTTCATACCCAGATCTAAATCTTTCCTGGGTATAACTCGGTCCACAAGATTCACTTATGATTGTTCTTTTCCTGATATGATAACCAATAAATAACTAAAAAAAAGGAATAAGGGCAAAGCTTAAGATCAACAAAATGAAGTCTTATAGGTTCAAATCCTCCAATTTATACTCGACTGAGATGTAGATCATTGGCTTCCTGTGACTTTCCAAGACATAAAAGTAGGACAATTGTTTCTCTTCAACGGAACAATTTACTAAGTCGATATTTAAAGCCAAAAACGTAATGAAAATGGTATGTACAAAACTAGGTTTTCGGCATGCAGAATGATTTTTGTGATATTCCCCTCTTGGGTCTATGATTCCAAATCTCAAATAGAAACGTTGGCATCAATAAACTACTAGATCATTACTTAGATCAAAATGCAAAATCACAGGCATAAAAGAAAAATTAGATCTTCCCTTACTTGGAATCACAGGTAAGCATTTCAATGCATCAAACGCCACCGCTTCCCAAAATGGACTTGGCTCCCCCAATACAACATGGGTCTCCCCTTACCTTTTTTGTACCCGCTCGCCCCTTTTTTTTCTTTTTTTAAGAAAAGAATCACAAAAAACCATAACTAAAAGGGAGACACATGGCACTATAGCTTACCATGTGGCAGCAACCTTCCAACAAAAACACAATTTAACTAATGGTTATCTTAGCCACTAATCCCTCTCGTTTGAGTTCTAGGCGGTATTTACCCTTAAATTCGTTGTACTTGTAATATATATATTTAAATATAAGTGTAAAGGAATGGAAAAATCCTTCCCATGTGAATAAAAAAGGAATCCTAGGATTTATAAGTCATGACCTACTCATTATTGTTATAATATATGCATACACACATATCATGGTTTTAGTGAGGCTGTCACCTTTTATCTCAAGTTGAATACTTTATAAGCATTTGAGTCTCTTGTTTTATTTTCATTTCTTAATATTCCTTAGGATACAGATCTAATTAATATTTTATGCTTTAAGATAAATTTTATAAATATAGTAATAGCTTGTTTAAGTTGTTCGAACACAAAATAATAAAAAGGATTGCTTATTGTTTGAAGGATAATATCCAACCTTTCGTTTTTGCATGCAACACATGCATTCAAGAGAAAACAAAAAAGGAACAATGTTGGGTTCATGCAAAGAATAGTGCAAAAATGTGATTCATATTTCAATTAGTACCCCTTTGTACCATCATCAAAAACTAACTTCTTCAAGGTTTCCTTGGCCTGACCTCTCCCCCTAGTGAATTCGTCCCCAATCATCGCTTTAGTCGAACACGTTTTCAGTCTCCTAGCATAATTAAATTTCATCTATAATTTGGATGAGGCTAGTATTTTCACTTACAATTCCCTTTTACTTACACTTCACATTTTCTGGTCATGTTCTGGGGGGATGTTACATAGGGACTCCCATACACTACAAGCGAAGGTATGTAACCAATTATAGTGGCCCTCAGCTTCAACGCATAAAGCGACGATGTTGTTCGACCCCTACCTAGCCACGATACCTATAGAATAACCTCTCCAAGCACCCCCTGCAATACCCAGGTAAGGAAAGTAAGGTCACTCCAATATAACCAATTCTTAGGCGGACAGTCACAGGTGAGATTGACTATATGGGCAGGGTAGCAAAGCCTGAAACACAAAAGATCCCCCATATACGAATATGATCCTAGAAATATCTCTGACACTCACAAAAAGTGACCAGGGGTCATTGTAATCACAGTCATGTGTGTTGCCTTGTGCTTAACTCCTTTGTAAGAGGAGCATCATGAGAAACACTAATTATACCATGGATTTCACTACCGCACCTAGACAAACACCTACTTGTTTTGTTTAGTGGTCTTGGAGAATTGACTCACAATGAACTATTCCAAGACCCTAAAACCTATTCTTGTTGATGCACCCTAGAAAAGAAAAGAGTTTAATTCATTTTATTAAGCATTTATTTTATTTCGCTGTGATTACTCAAAGGGTAATGGTCGTGCAACTTATGAAGTTATGACTCATCAGTAAAGTAAATATGCACACCTAACAAGCAATGCCAAGTGCAATCTTGTAGAATGAAGAATAGGGTATGCCAATACATGAGATGCATAAAAAATCACTCCTTTCAAAATGCCAATGCAATCCTTCCTATATGAAAGACTAAACACAACTCTCATCCAAACAATCCAATGTAGGTACCTCCTCAAATCCATATCTAAGTTGCAACTAAGAGTGCAACTATTTTGTATATTCAATATAAAATAATGAAAATGCAATAAAAGTCATTTAAAAAATATCGGTCTCTGCAGTAAGTATAAAACACAATCCCAGCAAGACATGGAGAAAAAAAGAGTAATTCACTAATGGAAAAACAAAAAAGGAAATAAATGAGTAGAACTAGTTTCAAAGAAAAATCAATGAAAAAGCGGTCTCTGGTCACAAAGGAAGTAGTCAACAGACAGTATTGGTACCCAGGAGAACCCAGCCACACCCACAACCCACCCAAAGAATTCCCACATCAAAATCAACCACAAAAGTGAGGATTTAGGCAAACGTCTGCAGAAAACCCGCTTATGTACATGTCTATATAGGAAGAAATCATGTGTATACGCGGCTCTATAGGAAAAACCCGCGTATACCGAGAAAAAAGTGGTAATAAGAAAGCCAAGATCAAACCACTCAAGGAGACTGTCAATGAATGAAAAAACTATAAAATGCGGCACAAAATGGGGAGAAATGGGGAGAAATAGATAGCAAGTCAATCCCATTGTGCCCGTAACCCTAAATAAAAATAAGGAACCTCCCCAACGGAGTCGCCAAATCTATTACGGATAGAAACTTCCTATGTCTTGGGCTGTACCACAACACATAGCAAAAGATTAGAAATCAATCCCTTCCCAATATGCAAGAGAAACTAAACATATAACACTAAGGGATCTCGAATCATACCTTATTTCCAACGGTTGAAGTAGATCCCCATTGAGGTTTTTCCAATCCCTCTTACGCTAGCAATTTTCTCTCAACAACAACAAACAAGACAAGCATGCTATATGATATGGTGTTAGATCTATTCTAGCATATATAATCAACAATGTATAAGCAATTAAACATATCCATGGATTCAATATTCATTCAAATGCACATTATTGGACAGGAAAAGATATTTCTATTAATCAAATCAGACATTACACAAGTAACAACCTCTGTCGGCATGTCTGCGAACTGGAGAAATTAAGTCCTCCACCTGGGCCTCCACCACCTCAATCCTGCATCTCTCGATAGAAATATCATAAGAACATGCAAGCTTGGGAAGAACGCAAAGTGATCCTAAGAGACAAAGGGATCTAGACTCAAGTATATGCAAGCTACAGAAACAATGGACTATACTTTCGTTGCTCTTCAATTCCTCCTCTTCAGTGTATCCAAGGGGTTCCTTATATAACACTCCAAAGGGGTAATGAAAGGCCAAATCCGAGCGATCGCAAGGCATATGGAAGGCCAAGCATTAAGTGTTTCAGACACACATGAAGGAAAACTCCAAAAATATTTGGATTTATGCACACATCCCGTTGTATGCAGGTTTGAGGTCAAAAGTTGTGTGTACACGGGATTATGGGATTAAAAGTCATGTACAACAATAAACAGGTGTTTTTAGGGATGAACTTGGAAACATCAAAGTATAATATCAGTCCATGGGGTCCAAAGATTCTGCAGAGGGACAAGGAAGGCCATAAACATTGTTGGAGTAGGGTCCCGCAGCTACATAAGAAGCTGCTATTTTGGCGGATAGACAGTTTTGGCGGAAATATAAGAGGTAAAGCTACGACGCCGTAGCATGTTTCTAGCTGCAGAACAGAGCTGGAAACCGTGACTATCTGGGAAGAGAAGTAAAATACGACAACAGTACCTGAGCGATTGAGAAGAGAGAGCTCACCCACTGCATTGAAAGGTAGTGACCGAGAAGAGAGAGCTCACCCACTGCATTGAAGGCAGCGGCGAAGACAAGAGGGCTCAGCTACCCTCATAAAGGAAAAAGAGCAACGAGGCTGAGGTATTGAAGATGAAAGTACAGAAAGGGAAGCGGTGCCAGTACCCATGGTCAGTATCGGGAAGCATGGAAGACTGCAGAGAGTAGTGGTGTGACGGAAAGCGGCTACCCCAAGTACAGATACGCCGACTGTCACTAGTTAGGGTTTTGGGATTACTGTTGGGACAGGCCCACAGTGTTGTAATGGAGAGACCTTTGGGCCGCCTATAAAGGGATATATTTTGTATTGTAAAAGTTTGGCATTTGAAGCATTTTTGAGCATCTTAAGCCATCCAGCTAGTTAGCTCATAGTAAGTATATTGTAGAGAAGCTGAGCTCTAGTTTTGTATTCAGTCATAGTTATCTTATTGTAACTAGTAGCTGGCTCATTGAGCTTGTATGTAACAATCTGTAGGGATTGACAGAGAGAGAGAGGAGAAGATATTGTAAGAAGGAAATATAGAGATAGAAACAAGATCTAGGAAAGAAGGGCTCCAGGCTGTGTGCGGAGTTACCCAGAAGATCTCGAGCTGCATATGCGGTGCAGCAGAACTATGTTTACCCTCTCAGTTATAATATATAAACACATTTATGTGGACGTAGCTTCTACCCTGGAAAGTGAACCACGTAAAACCAGAGTGTTATGTGTCTGTTCATGTGATTGTGCTTTATTTCAGTTGATATCTTCTATATGTTACATGAATGCTATATACCAGTAGTAAATGTATGTATGTGTTATCAGTCAGTTCACAGCATTATAGAAGAATAAATACAAGTGAAGTCTTTAAGTAATCTGTATAAGAGTATTTACATTTATTCAAGACAATCAGAGTCATAGAGTTAACAGTCTTGAATGTTGAGTTTTGTATGTTAAGCACGAGTCGCGTAAAGTGCATTAAGTGGTAACAGTAGGATATCGCAGCAAGGCGATATCGCACCGGCAAAGGAGCTGCGGTGCACAAGACCGTGGGTTAAGGGTTGAGCATAGGAGAGAGTTGCGCGTCACCCAGAACATGGCAATGCGATAAGAGTTCTTCTCTTATCGGAACCCGCGAGTGAAGGCAGTGGCGCATTGGGGAGATAGAATTCGCAGGCTACCTATCACTGCGAGAGACATAGGATGCTACAGAACCTGGTCAGAAACACTTGAGTCTTCCGGCCAACCCATTAGATTCACTTCGAGTGAGAATTCAGATCGCTTTGTGGTCTATCGCCGAAAGGGCCAGTGAGCTAGTGGTGTTGTTGGTACATTACAGTAAACCCAGGTCTGCCCATAGTAACCAACAAATTGTTCCGTTGCCGGTTTGAACACATTGCAGAGCTGATGTTCTATTGGAATCCTACTAGAGATGAGCTCAACCAGTGGGTTAACTATAAAGTGATAGAATTTTCTGAATGAGAGAACATGAGTCCTAGACTGAGCACAGAGGACTGGATACAAAATCATATCTCTTCAGACATTCATGCGATATTTTTTGCGACCTTTGGAGACGAGTTTTTCGACTGGATATCAAAGTTGACAGATCAGAACATATTCAATAAGAATAGAAACATTTTCTGGACACCGGAGCTCATTACAAGGACCGTAGACTTTTGGCTTGCGAGTGTACTAGCAGGCTTCGTCACAGAGTTTGCAGTTGAACAGAGAAAAAGATTCAGCGAGGCTGAACGGTACTTCTTCAAAGGCTATCGCGGTAAGTACTTAAAATCTTTAAATTTGTCCATTAAGATGTTATTGCATGAAAAAGGAACAATGGATCTAGTTTCAGATGAATAAGTAAATATAGTAATGTCACAAGAGTTTGAAAGTGATTTTGATGACATTGGACGTACACGTAGTGGAAAGAAATATAAAGTAGATTTCAGATATCCCATATTTGAAGAGAGCTCAGAGAATACTAGAAAACCGAGTCATAGTACCGCAAAAATAATGGAAGCGGGTATCCCTTACCACCCTTATACCCCACAGAAACAAACCAGGACTCAGAACAATCCCGCAGGAACTCCATCCAGTAGCTCGCAGACATTTAATACTACCGCTACATCACATCCACCTACACCGTCGAGTGGTAGTAACACAGTAAATCAACATCCAGCATGTAGTAATAGAATGGGGGATGATATGAAGCTACCTACCTTTAAGGGTACAGGAGCAGAGGACCCAGAGCAGCATTGGTTTCTATGTGAATCCATGTGGACTATTAAAGGAATCCATGATGATAACATTAAACTTGTACAGTTGGTCACCACACTAAGAGAACGAGCCTTAACATGGTACATGAAGTATGCCGCCACACCTAGAACACTTGTCTAGGTCAGGACTCCCATGATCAAGGAGTTTAAGAAACCTAAGTCTGATTCACAGTGTATCACAGAGCTCAAAGACATTAAGAAGCTACCTACAGAGTCCGTTTGGGACTTTGATCAGAAGTTCAAATCCCTTATAGACCAAGTAAGCTTTGATTTTGCACCAGAGTAGCATAAAGAATGGTTTATTGCAGCGCTGCTCCCTCACATCAGACTGCCACTAATGCAGCAAAAACTCCAGATGCAGGATGACGCTTTGGATATGGCGATGAAACTAGAGGCTTCACCTCTAGCAGAGACTAGTACAAGCATGGTGACCTTACAAAACCAGTTAGCTAATCTCACGTTATAGTTGCATGAGATTAAGAAAGGGAAAGAGGTTGCGCAAGATATATGGTGTACAAAGTGTAAAGCGCAAGGACATACTAAAGACAACTGTCCACTTTTTGTATAATATTTAGCATGCGGGGCTCCTAACCCCTTACCATAGACTCATGGACTGTGGTGTGAACTCTGTCGAACGAGAGGACACCCACCTCAGCAATGCCCTATGCTTCAGAAGTATGTACAGACCCCTAAGAACTTATACTGTAACTTCTGTAAGTCAGTAGGACATGATGAACATGATTACAGATCCTATGATCTCATGTTAGACAGAAAACATGACTTCTATAGAGTCCAAGCAGACACACAGGGTCCAGCAGTAGGACCACAGCATGATCCAGCTCAGGTTGGCCGTGGAGGAGGATTCAGAGGACGAGGCCGAGCAGCAGGAGGCTTTGGCCGTGGAGGAGGCTTTGGCCGTGGAGGAGGCTTTGGCCGTAAAGAAGGATTTGGCCGGGGTCACGGACTAGTCACTTGTTACAACTGTGGAGTTGTAGGACATTATGCTAGGGACTGTCAGAGCCCTACCACCACATGTAATTATTGTAGATCCTATGATCACACTATCGAGGAATGTCCTACTTTGATCGCTAAGATCAGAGAGCCTAAGCCAACAATACACCAGAACATTCAGCTTATTGCTGCTGAGCAGGCGGAGCCAGAACCAAGAGTCAATATTGTGACTCGCAGTGGTGTTTCAACCAGTGGGACATTGCAGGATACTGAAAAGAACACAGGTCAGCAGTGGATGCGCAAATTTCCTAAAAAACCAACACCACTTGACCTCCAGAAAAAAAACAGGCATTTTAGGAAGCTAAGACTTTCTTTGATGACCCTGTGCAATCAGGATTGCAGGTACCACCGTCTAGGGGCATACCATAGCAGATACCTTGTGGCGTTATCCCTGTACAGATACCGTAGGCTACCACATCCAGACAATGCGACGAGGAGGAGTCAACAGGAAGTGTACATTCCTTCCTGCAGAGTTGTCTAAAAATTGTAAGAAATGAGAAAGCTATTGGAGAGCTTCAGCGCATCATAGATCAGTGTCGGCCATCTTCTTCCGTGAGCAGTATGCCCCATGCTGTTCATAACATTATGAGACATACAAGAACAGGAAGAGAGATGTGACTCATAGCACAGCTTGGCGAGTTTGAAATGGACAAGGTGATCCTAGATCTAGGATCAGAGGTCAATGTTCTGACTAAGCAGACATGGGAACATATGGGTATCCCTAAGTTAGTCAGATCACCTATCCATTTGAGAGTAGCTAATCAGTAGCGAGTATCACTGCTGGGTCGGTTATCGCAGGTACCAGTTGATATTGACGGAGTTCACAGCTTCACAGACTTTGAAGTCATAGAAATCATTAGCGATCGCAGACCATATCCAGCATTGCTAGGCATTGACTGGGCGATCGGTAACATGGCCATTATCGACTTAAAGAGAAGACAAATGACCTTTGAGGATGCGTAGATCCAGGTCATCGCACTGTTGGATCCTCTTCAGGGTCCCAGATACATTGAACCTATCCAAGCAGAGGAGGAGGCACGTAACATGGATACTCTCTATCAGATGACTGCAAACCAGAGTGACTACATCAATCCAACCGTAGAAGGGAATATTAGTTGGCGATGCGACAGCTCATGCGCATCGGATTCAGATGTTGGTCTAGAGAACTTGCAGAACATACTTTACAAAGTCTCAGCACCCAGATGTGCGTTTATGACTAAGTCACTGCGATGGATCGGCGCATAAACTAATGAACTTCCATCATTTCATGGTCTAACCGATATCTAGGACTTTATCCAGTAGTTCAAACAACAAGTTCCTCATGAGCAGAGGATACCAGCTATTGACCTTGTAGTACGAGCTACACCTGCAAGATGGTGGTACGCACACAAGGAGAATATCGCATCATGGGATGACCTTAAGAGATTGATGGCGATTAGATTCTCTACTGACAGAGAGAGTATCCAGCAGAAATACACAGGAGAAAGTGACCCCAGGTCACATATTCAGACATGTGAACAGAATTGGGTGGACATTCCCGAGGATGAATGGGTTCACCGATTCATTCACATGTTGGACACAGTTCCAAGGAACTGGTATACAGAGACTGAATTGCGCAAGGGAACGACCACATGGCTACTCATGCTAGACAACTTTCTACTCATGTTCGCTTTTGAATCCGAGTATCCAAGCGTTGATCATGCCCTAGATGTCATAAAGAATAAGATGTTTGAAGAATGCACCCTATCGATACATACTCAACCTGAGTGGGCCATCCAGCTAGCAAATGCACTCGATTGTTATAACTTCGCAGAAGAACCAAAGGATGAGGATGAGGATCCTCACAATATCAACATTTCGGAGTCAGAAGGGACTCGCAATGTTCAGGGACCACAGCTAGAAATTCTAGCAATCACAGAGCCCATTAAGACTAAACAGATCAATATTGGCACAGATGCAGAACCAAAGTTTGCTTCTATTGGATATTATTGGAACGATGAAACAGTAGCACAGATTGCAGATTTGCTACATGACTATCAGGACCTATTTCCCACCAAGTTCACAGAGATGAAGGGAATAGTTGGAGACCTGGGAGTAATGAGGATACCATTGAAAGAGGATTCCCAACCAGTCAAGCAGCGTCCCTACAGACTGAATCCATGCTACAAAGAAAAAGTAAAGGATGAAATCGATTAGATGCTAGCAGCAGGCGTCATTGAGCTCGTGGAAGAAAGTGAATGGGTTAGTCCCATGGTCGTACAGGAGAAGAAAAATAAAGGAGACATCAGGATCTGTGTCGACTTGCGTAAACTCAACGATGCATCGCTCCATGATCCATTTCCGACACCATTCATAGACGAAGTGCTAGACAATGTAGGAGGACAGGAGGTCTACTCCTTCACCAATGGCTTTTCAGCCTATCACCAGATCAGGATCCACCCAGAGGATCGATCTAAGACCACCTTTGCAACATAATGGGGCTCATTCCAGTATACGGTAATGCCCTTTGGTCTTAAGAATGCACCAGCTATCTTCTCTAGAGTAGTAGTTGCTGTATTTAAAGAATAAATCCATAAATTCCTAGAAGTTTATTTTGATGATTGGACTGTATTTGGACTAATTGACAAGCACATAGGTGATTTAATACTAATGTTAGAGAAATGTAGGCAGTACCAGATTTCTCTAAACTTGAAAAAATGTATATTCTGTGCACCATTTAGTATTTTGATGGGTCACATTGTGTGCAGACAAGGCTTGATGGTAGATCCCGCAAAGATTTCCATCATTGTAAATATCCTAGTACCTAACTCTGTAAAGCAGCTGAGGATACTACTTGGTCATACTGGGTACTATAGAAAATTTATCAAGGGCTACGCAAAGATTACAGCGCCAATGGAAAAACTACTGAAAAAAGACGTAAAATTCCTATGGAATGAGGAATGTCAGCAGAGTCTAGACATGCTTAAAGAAAGGATGGTTACAGCACCCATATTAATCTTTCCATATTGGACTAAGCCATTCCATGTCCATGTGGATGCATCTGGCATCACATTATGGGTTGTTTTGATGCAACCAAGAGAAGGGGGTATCGATCATGCTATCACATACTCCAGCATAAAGCTATCAACAACCGAAAATAAATACACCATGACAGAACGAGAAGGCTTAGCTATGGTGTACGCTCTACATAAGTTCAGGCACTACCTGTTGGGTGCCTCATTCAAGATGTTTACTGACCATTCCGCATTGAATTATCTGGTCAATAAGCCAGTGTTAGGGGGGAGAATCTGCAGATGGTTACTCCTGTTTTAGGAGTATGATTTTGAAATCATTGTGAAACCAGGAAGATTGAATGCTGAACCTGACCATCTGTCGTGA
This sequence comes from Pseudotsuga menziesii, assembly GCA_001517045.1. Taxonomy (NCBI): domain Eukaryota; kingdom Viridiplantae; phylum Streptophyta; class Pinopsida; order Pinales; family Pinaceae; genus Pseudotsuga; species Pseudotsuga menziesii. The sequence continues at coordinate 221,811 of LPNX010942026.1, read as the reverse complement.
ATAGATTCAAGGGAAGAGCTAAGTAATCTAGAAGACAATTTTCCCAATGCGCAGTTGTTTTCTATTCAGATCACAGATGAGTACTATGCTGATATCATTCAATTTCTCACTAGAGGGTTGGCACCTGTTGAGTTTACTAAGCCTCAGAAGAAGCAGTTGGTTGTCAAAGAATCCGACTTCACCTTGATCGTAGGATAGTTATATAAGTTGGGTCCAGATGAAGTCCTGCGCAGATGTGTGATGCCACATGAAAAAGAGGATATCATCAGAGAGGCACATTCAGGTACCACAGGAGGTCATTTCCCAGGAAAGCTGAGTGTGCAGAAAATCCTAGCCACGGGATTATGGTGGCCTACTTTACACAAAGACACTAAGGACTTTTGCAGATGCTGCGATATCTACTAGAGGGTAGGAAAGCCCTTGTGACGCGATGAAATGCCACTGCAACCATAGATTACACTGCACGCATTTGACAAGTGGGCTATAGACTTTGTGGGTCCTATCAACCCACCAGGAAAATGGACTGGTGCAAGATATATCATCATGGGAGCAGAGTACCTCACCAGGTGGGCAAAGGCCAAGGCAGTAAGAAATTGTGATGCTGCTACAGTCGCAGAGTTCCTTTTCGAGAACATCATCAGTAGATTTGGATGCCTAGTAATCTTGATGAGTGATCAAGGCACACATTTCTTGAATCGCACCATTGAAGCCTTGAAAGAATAATTCTAGATACAACACCATAAGAGCACTCCCTATCACCCACAAGCTAATGGTACGGTGGAGGCCTTTAACAAGATTTTAGAAAATGCTCTTACTAAGATCTGCAATAGTCAAAGAAATGATTGGGAACTAAGGGTTAATGCCGTCTTATGGGCCTACAGGACTACATGCAACAAGATCACAGGACACACACCTTTCAGCTTGGTGTATGGACAAGAGGTTGTTATGCCGATGGAGTATATTCTTCCCAGTTTACGAATTGCTTAGATCACTAGGATGGCTGATACAGACACAGTGAATGAAAGGCTAGCGCGGCTTCTTGCCTTAGAGGAAGACAGATTCATCCTCGGATTCCATCAAAAAGTGCAGAAATCATGAGAGAAATCTTGGCACGACAGGCACATTAAGAGTAAGACTTTCTAGATAGGATACCTAGTACTCCTCTATGACAGTAAGTTTCTTAAGTTTCCAGGGAAGTTCAAGACGCATTGGTTGGGGCCATCTTAGATACAGCAAGTTACAGAAAGAGGTG
>LPNX010942026.1:24596-219953 GCA_001517045.1 Pseudotsuga menziesii | reverse complement strand
ACCCAACAAGAAGAACTCCAGCCTGCAGACAAAGGCTTGTTCTCGGAATGGATTTCATGGTTTGTATAGCTGTCATATGAAAGGATACAAACTGAATAAAATGTTTGAGAAGGTTGGAAGATACAGATTCCTATTTCCTTTGTGATAAAAGTTCTAACCCAGATAAAGAGGAAAGGATCTCTGTGGAAAACTTCTCAAAACCTGAAGATCCTTCGAGGTCTCACAAGTGACGAGAGCGAGAGCATGACAATGAGGGAAGGAACAATATCAAATACCTATGAACTAAGTATACAGACAATCCCAATATAGACCTAAAAATTGATGCGACAGAGGACTCCAGTATCAGTCAAGTGATGCTCGACACGGCACAAGAACGTGTCGCTGCTATGCACAAGGAAGTCGTAGGACTTCGAGACAAGTTGCAACGGACTTCGTAGGAAGCCAAGGAGAAGCTATAGCAGGAGAAGCCTGCTAGTAGTGGCTTGGGGGTGAGCCACAAGTAAGTTTTAGGGGAATGTTGGAGTAGGGTCCCGCAGCTACAGAAGAAGCTGCTATTTTGGCAGATAGACAGTTTTGGCGGAAAGATAAGAGGTAAATCTATGACGTCGTAGCATGTTTCTAGCTGCAGAATAGAGACGGAAACCGTGACTATCTGGGCAGAGAAGTCAAAGACGACGACAGTACCTAAGCGGCCAACAAGAGAAAGCTCACCCACTACATTGAAGGGCAGCAGTCGAGAAGAGAGAGCTCACCCACTGCATTGAAGGCAGCGGCAAAGACAGGAGGGCTCAGCTACCCTCATAAAGGAAAAAGAGCAACGAGGCCTAGGTATTGAAGACAAAAGTACAGAAAGGGAAGCGGCGCTGGTACCCATGGTCAGCGTCGGGAAGCATGGAAGACTGCAGAGAGCAGTGGTGTAACAGAAAGCAGCTACCCCAAGTACAGATACACTGACTGTCACCAGTTAGGTTTTTGGGATTACTGTTGGGACAGGCCTACAGTGTTGTAATGGCGAGACCTTCGGGCCGCCTATAAAGGGATATATTTTGTACTGTAAAAGGTTGGCATTTGAAGCATTTTTGAGCATCTTAAGCCATCCATCTAGTTAGCTCATAGTAATTATATTGTAGAGAATTCGAGCTCTGGTTCTGTATTCATTCATAGTTATCTTATTGTAACCAGTAGCTGGCTCATTGAGCTTGTATGTAACAATCCGCAGGGATTGACAGAGAGAGAGAGGAGAAGATATTGTAAGAAGGCAATATAGAGATAGAAACAAGATCTAGGAAAGAAGGGCTCCAGGCTGTGTGCAGAGTTACCCAGAAGATCTTGAGCTGCATATGCGGTGCAGCAGAGCTGTGTTTACCCTCTCAGTTATAATATATAAACACAGTTCTATGGACATAGCTTCTACCCTGGAAGTGAACCACGTAAAACCAGAGTGTTATGTGTCTGTTCATGTGATTGTGCTTTATTTTAGTTGATATCTTCTATCTGTTACATGAATGCTATATACCAGTAGTAAATGTATGTATGCATTATTAGTCAATTCACAACATTATAGAAGGATAAATACAAGTGAAGTCTTGAAGTAATATGTATAAGAGTATTTACATTCATTCAAGACAATCAAAGTTGTAGAGTTAACAGTCTTGAATGTTGAGTCCTGTATGTTAAGCACGAGTCGCGTTAAGTGCATTAAGTGGTAACAGTAGGATATCACAGCAAAGCGATATCGCACTGGCAGAGGAGCTGCGGTGCGCAAGACCGTTGGTTAAGGGTTGAGCATAGGAGAGAGTTGCGTGTCACCCAGAACATGGTGACGCAATAAGAGTTCTTCTCTTATTGGAACCCACAAGTGAAGAAAGTGGCGCATTGTGGAGATAGACCTCGTAGGCTATGTAGAGCTATGAGACACATAGGAAGCTACAGAACCTGGTCGGAAACACTTGAGTCTTCCGGCCAACCCATTAGAGTCACTTCGGGTGAGACTTCAGATCGCTTCGCGGTCTGTCGCCGAAAGGGCCAGTGAGGTAGGGTGTTGTTGGTACATTAAAGTAAACCCGGGTCTGCCCATCATAACCAACAAACATGTGATCAACCATATGTGGTAAAATCATCTATAAAAAATAGATATATCATGGAAGCAGTCAAATCCATGATCCACGATCAAGATATAACCATGCATTTATGGGATGAAGAAGCAGAGGATCCCAGCTATTGACCTTGTAGTACGAGCTACACCTGCAAGATGGTGGTACGCACACAAGGAGAATATCGCATCATGGGATGACCTTAAGAGATTGATGGCAATTAGATTCTCTACCGACAGAGAGAGTATCCAGTAGAAATACACAGGAGAAAGTGACCCCAGGTCACATATTCAGACATGTGAACAGAATTGGGTGGACATTCCCGAGGATGAATGGGTTCACCGATTCATTCACATGTTGGACACAGTTCCAAGGAACTGGTATACAGAGACTGAATTGCGCAAGGGAACGACCACATGGCCACTCATGCTAGACAACTTTATACTCACGTTCGCTTTTGAATCCGAGTATCCAAGCGTTGATCAGGCCCTAGATGTCATAAAGAATAAGATGTTTGAGGAATGCACCCTATCGATACATACTCAACCTGAGTGGGCCATCCAGCTAGCAAATGCACTCGATTGTTATAACTTCGCAGAAGAACCAAAGGATGAGGATGAGGATCCTCACAATATCAACATTTCGGATTCAGAAGGGACTCGCAATGTTCAGGGACCACAGCTAGAAATTCTAGCAATCACAGAGCCCATTAAGACTAAACAGATCAATATTGGCACAGATGCAGAACCAAAGTTTGCCTCTATTGGATATTATTGGAACAATGAAACAGTAGCACAGATTGCAGATTTGCTACATGACTATCAGGACCTATTTCCCACCAAGTTCACAGAGATGAAGGGAATAGTTGGAGACCTGGGAGTAATGAGGATACCATTGAAAGAGGATGCCCAACCAGTCAAGCAGCGTCCCTACAGACTGAATCCGTGCTACAAAGAAAAAGTAAAGGATGAAATCGATTAGATGCTAGCAGCAGGCGTCATTGAGCCCGTGGAAGAAAGTGAATGGGTTAGTCCCATGGTTGTATAGGAGAAGAAAAATAAAGGAGACATCAGGATCTGTGTCGACTTGCGTAAACTCAACGATGCATCGCTCCATGATCCATTTCCGACACCATTCATAGACGAAGTGCTAGACAATGTAGGAGGACAGGAGGTCTACTCCTTCACCAATGGCTTTTCAGCCTATCACCAGATCAGGATCCACCCAGAGGATCGATCTAAGACCACCTTTGCAACATAATGGGGCTCATTCTAGTATACGATAATTCCCTTTGGTCTTAAGAATGCACTAGCTATCTTCTCTAGAGTAGTAGTTGCTGTATTTAAAGAATAAATCCATAAATTCCTAGAAGTTTATTTTGATGATTGGACTGTATTTGGACTAATTGAAAAGCACATAGGTGATTTAATACTAATGTTAGAGAAATGTAGGCAGTACCAGATTTATCTAAACTTGAAAAAATGTATATTCTGTGCACCATTTAGTATTTTGATGGGTCACATTGTGTGCAGACAAGGCTTGATGGTAGATCCCGCAAAGATTGCCATCATTGTAAATCTCCTAGTACCTAACTCTGTAAAGCAGCTGAGGATACTACTTGGTCATATTGGGTACTATAGAAAATTTATCAAGGGCTACGCAAAGATTACAGCGCCAATGGAAAAACTACTGAAAAAAGACGTAAAATTCCTATGGAATGAGGAATGTCAGCAGAGTCTAGACATGCTTAAAGAAAGGATGGTTATAGCACCCATATTAATCTTTCCATATTGGACTAAGCCATTCCATGTCCATGTGGATGCATCTGGCATCACATTATGGGTTGTTTTGATGCAACCAAGAGAAGGGGGTATCGATCATGCTATCACATACTCCAGCAGAAAGCTATCAACAACCGAAAATAAATACACCATGACAGAACGAGAAGGCTTAGCTATGGTGTACGCTCTACATAAGTTCAGGCACTACCTGTTGGGTGCCTCATTCAAGATGTTTACTGACCATTCCGCATTGAATTAGCTGGTCAATAAGCCAGTGTTAGGGGGAAGAATCTGCAGATGGTTACTCCTGTTTTAGGAGTATGATTTTGAAATCATTGTGAAACCAGGAAGATTGAATGCCGAACCTGACCATCTGTCGTGAATAGATTCAAGGGAAGAGCTAAGTAATCTAGAAGACAATTTTCCCAATGTGCAGTTGTTTTCTATTCAGATCACAGATGAGTACTATGCTGATATCATTCAATTTCTCACTAGAGGGTTGGCACCTGTTGAGTTTACTAAGCCTCAGAAGAAGCAGTTGGTTGTCAAAGAATCCAACTTCACCTTGATCGTAGGATAGTTATATAAGTTGGGTCCAGATGAAGTCCTGCACAGATGTGTGATGCCACATGAAAAAGAGGCTATCATCAGAGAGGCACATTCAGGTACAACAGAAGGTCATTTCCCAGGAAAGCTGACTGTGCAGAAAATCCTAGCCACGGGATTATGGTGGCCTACTTTACACAAAGACACTAAGTACTTTTGCAGATGCTGCGATATCTACTAGAGGGTAGGAAAGCCCTTGTGACGCGATGAAATGCCGCTGCAACCATAGATTACACTGCACGCATTTGACAAGTGGGCTATAGACTTTGTGGGTCCTATCAACCCACCAGGAAAATGGACTGGTGCAAGATATATCATCATGGGAACAGAGTACCTCACCAGGTGGGCAAAGGCCAAGGCAGTAAGAAATTGTGATGCTGCTACAGTCGCAGAGTTCCTTTTCGAGAACATCATCAGTAGATTTGGATGCCTAGTAATCTTGATGAGTGATCAAGGCACACATTTCTTGAATCGCACCATTGAAGCCTTGAAAGAAGAATTCTAGATACAACACCATAAGAGCACTCCCTATCACCCACAAGCTAATGGTACGGTGGAGGCCTTTAACAAGATTTTAGAAAATGCTCTTACTAAGATCTGCAATAGTCAAAGAAATGATTGGGAACTAAGGGTTAATGCCGTCTTATGGGCCTACAGGACTACATGCAACAAGCTCACAGGACACACACCTTTCAGCTTGGTGTATGGACAAGAGGTTGTTATGCCTATGGAGTATATTCTTCCCAGTTTACGAATTGCTTAGATCACTAGGATGGCTGATACAGACACAGTGAATGAAAGGCTAGCGTGACTGCTTGCCTTAGAGGAAGACAGATTCATCGTCGGATTCCATCAAAAAGTGCAGAAAGCATGAGAGAAAGCTTGGCACGACAGGCACATTAAGAGTAAGACTTTCTAGATAGGATACCTAGTACTCCTCTATGACAGTAAGTTTCTTAAGTTTCCAGGGAAGTTCAAGACGCATTGGTTGGGGCCATCTTAGATCCAGCAAGTTATAGAAAGAGGTGTCATTCAGCTCAGTACACTGAATGGGGAGCTTTTACCCACGATGATTAATGGCAGGCTTAAGCTCTATAGTGATAGCCACTCCACCTCTCAGCCCTAACTCAGAACCGCTTTGAGAGTGCAGATGTCCAGTGTAGTTGAAAGGAGGCATCGCACCGGAAATTAGTCTACACCAGCAGGTATTCTAAGTATGAGGAATCGCATAAGGACGGTTCATTTTGCACAAGCCATAAGCGTCCTGCTGTAAAAAAAAAAAACAAAAAACAAAAAAAAAACAAAAAACACTTAAGTTTGTTTTGCGCAGGTAATGCGGTGTGGCATCGGAGCAATGCAATGTTTCTCCATGCTACGTATCCACTTTTGCAACCGACAGAGGGCCAGTCAAGTCGCCTTCTGACAGACAGTTAATGAGGAAATGACCAGTTTACCTTACCATAGATTTGGCAACAGCATAATTAAGTCTCCAGATTTGGAAAATATTCGACGAGACCGGCGCCTGCACACACGTTTCAAGAGCAAGTTGATCGGATTTCAGCATTAAATGAGGATCGGCATGATGGGTATGGTCTCGTCTAGGAAATTATTACGACCGACGGGTTCAGTATAGATGACTGTTGCGTCCAAGATTGTTACCTTCGACATAAAAGCAGAAATTATTCAATTGGGAGGGTTACATTTGCAAAGACCCGAGAGCTATAGAGTGCATTGCTAAGTTTTCCCTGTTCAGAGCTATTTCCATTACAGAGTGTTGTGATTTCCAAATTTCGAATCCATTTCCCATCCACAGTACTCTACCCAGTGGGTTCTATCCGAGGACAAACCTATAGAAGCCATTTTGAAAAGGTTTGAGCATGGTGGCCTTACAGCTGCCATGACGACGCCGCCCAAGGTTGTGAAATTAGAAGCATCACAGAGCAGACTGCTGCCAAGGATGAGGAGTCCCATGCTGAATGTCGAAGACGTCATCAAATTCCTTCCTACAGAGAAGCAGAAAGATGAGCCAATCACTAAAGATAAGAAAGCAGAGCGGAAGAATGATGAGAAGAAATCTCCACCCAGGAAGAAAGTAAAACTGAGAAAAATAAAGCACTAGGAGAAGGAAGATGACCTATCTCATCAGCTAAGAGAAGAACAAGAGGTTCTATAGGTCAAGAATGAAATTCCGCAGAACATAAGCAACGCGAGTACCTGGAGCGATTTGTCGAGAAGGAAAATGGAAAAGAACAGCAAACCCAACAAGAAGAACTCCAGCCTGCAGACAAAGGCTTGTTCTCGGAATGGATTTCATGGTTTGTATAGCTGTCATATGAAAGGATACAAACTGAATAAAATGTTTAAGAAGGTTGGAAGATACAGATTCCTATTTCCTTTGTGATAAAAGTTCTAACCCAGATAAAGAGGAAAGGATCTCTGTGGAAAACTTCTCAAAACCTGAAGATCCTTCGAGGTCTCACAAGTGACGAGAGCGAGAGCATGACAATGAGGGAAGGAACAATATCAAATACCTATGAACTAAGTATACAGACAATCCAAATATAGACCTAAAAATTGATGCGACAGAGGACTCCAGTATCAGTCAAGTGATGCTCGACACGGCACAAGAACGTGTCGCTGCTATGCAGAAGGAAGTCGCAGGACTTCGAGACAAGTTGCAACGGACTTCGTAGGAAGCCAAGGAGAAGCTATAGCAGGAGAAGCCTGCTAGTAGTGGCTTGGGGGTGAGCCACAAGTAAGTTTTAGGGGAATGTTGGAGTACGGTCCCGCAGCTACAGAAGAAGCTGCTATTTTGGCGGATAGACAGTTTTGGCGGAAAGATAAGAGGTAAATCTATGACGTCGTAGCATGTTTCTAGCTGCAGAACAAAGCCGAAAACCGTGACTATTTGGGCAGAGAAGTCAAAGACGACGACAGTACTTGAGCGGCCAACAAGAGAGAGCTCACCCACTACATTGAAGGGCAGCAGTCGAGAAGAGAGAGCTCACCCACTGCATTGAAGGCAGCGGCAAAGACAGGAGGGCTCAGCTACCCTCATAAAGGAAAAAGAGCAACGAGGCCTAGGTATTGAAGACAAAAGTACAGAAAGGGAAGCGGCGCTGGTACCCATGGTCAGCGTCGGGAAGCATGGAAGACTGCAGAGAGCAGTGGTGTAACAGAAAGCGGCTACCCCAAGTAAAGATACACTGACTGTCACCAGTTAGGTTTTTGGGATTACTGTTGGGATAGGCCTACAGTGTTGTAATGGCGAGACCTTCGGGCCGCCTATAAAGGGATATATTTTGTACTGTAAAAGGTTGGCATTTGAAGCATTTTTGAGCATCTTAAGCCATCCATCTAGTTAGCTCATAGTAATTATATTGTAGAGAATTCGAGCTCTGGTTCTGTATTCATTCATAGTTATCTTATTGTAACCAGTAGCTGGCTCATTGAGCTTGTATGTAACAATCCGCAGGGATTGACAGAGAGAGAGAGAGGAGAAGATATTGTAAGAAGGCAATATAGAGATAGAAACAAGATCTAGGAAAGAAGGGCTCCAGGCTGTGTGCAAAGTTACCCAGAAGATCTCGAGCTGCATATGCGGTGCAGCAGAGCTGTGTTTACCCTCTCAGTTATAATATATAAACACAGTTCTGTGGACATAGCTTCTACCCTGGAAGTGAACCACGTAAAACCAGAGTGTTATGTGTCTGTTCATGTGATTGTGCTTTATTTCAGTTGATATCTTCTATCTGTTACATGAATGCTATATACCAGTAGTAAATGTATGTATGCATTATCAGTCAGTTCACAGCATTATAGAAGGATAAATACAAGTGAAGTCTTGAAGTAATATGTATAAGAGTATTTACATTCATTCAAGACAATCAAAGTTGCAGAGTTAACAGTCTTGAATGTTGAGTCCTGTATGTTAAGCACGAGTCGCGTTAAGTGCATTAAGTGGTAACAGTAGGATATCACAGCAAAGCAATATCGCACTGGCAGAGGAGCTGCGGTGCGCAAGACCGTTGGTTAAGGGTTGAGCATAGGAGATAGTTGCGCGTCACCCAGAACATGGTGACGCAATAAGAGTTCTTCTCTTATTGGAACCCACAAGTGAAGAAAGTGGCGCATTGTGGAGATAGACCTCGTAGGCTATGTAGAGCTATGAGACACATAGGATGCTACAGAACCTGGTCGGAAACACTTGAGTCTTCCGGCTAACCCATTAGAGTGACTTCGGGTGAGACTTCAGATCGCTTCGCGGTCTGTCGCCGAAAGGGCCAGTGAGCTAGGGGTGTTGTTGGTACATTAAAGTAAACCCGGGTCTGCCCATTGTAACCAACAAAGATGTGATCAACCATATGTGGTAAAATCATCTATAAAAAATAGATATATCATGGAAGCAGTCAAATCCATGATCCACGATCAAGATATAACCATGCATTTATGGGATGAAGAAGCAAAGACCATAGTCTATGTTTAGAAAAATTTATCTCACATTGTGCTGGGAAACAAAACTCTGAAAGAGATGTTTACTCTTTAGAATCCTGAATTCATCTACCTGAAGATAATTGGTTTTCCTATTTACCTACATGTTCCCAAAGAGAAAATATCATAGTTGGACACATTAGGAAAGAATGGAATTTTTTTTGGATATAGTGATGAGTCAAAATCATACAAAATCTATATTCCATGTTTCCTTCAAATTGAGGTTAGCAGAGATGTCACATTTGATGAAGATGTAGCTTTCATCAATTCTAGAAAGACCCATGTAGATGAATTTTATGAACAAGAGAAGTAAGCTATCAAAATTGTAGAGGCCAGTAAACCACCTGTTAGATATGATGAAGAATAACCTATACCAGAATATCATAACATGTAAGAACCTAGAGAACCTATATAGACACCTCATGAGATGATCTCAATAAGGATAAGACTAGCTTGGGATCATGATATAATTCGAGAAGCAGGAATATATGGTGCGGCAAAAGGAAGCACGAGACCAAGACTTTACTCAAACTACATAGAATTAATGTGTAACCTTGTTCATGAAGAACCTACATGTTTTGAATAAGCCTCAAAGAAGAAGTAATGGATGGATTCTGTGATCAAAGAATATCAATCTATCTTAAATAATGATGTTTGGCAAGTAGTTCCAATACTAAAGGATAAATCAATGGTCTCTTCAAAATGTATTTTTAAGACAAAGAATTCAGTTAATGTTAGTACTGAAAAGTACAAAGAAATATTTGTCATGTGAGGATTCTCTCAGAAGAAAGGCATTTATTATGAAGAGACTTTTGCACCAGTATCCATATATATAGAAATCATAACCATTTTTTCTTTGTCTTCCAAGATGAAATGGAAGTTACATCAAATGGATGTAAATACAACCTTTCCAAATGATTTCATATAAGACAAAGTGTATATTGAATGTCCTCTAGGTTTTGAGACACATGACAAGAAAACATATGTGTGTCAACTAAATAAAGAAATATATGTATTAAAGAAAGCATCTAGAACATGGTACAAAAGAATTGACGGCTTCCTAATTATATTGGGCTTTACCAAAAGTAAAACATATTTCAACATTTACTATAAGGTTGAAGATGACAGGATTGTTATATTACTATTGTATGTCGATGATCTATTTTTATAGCGTGATTTTCCACACTTGATATGTCATGATTTGATGGAATTTCCTTGTCCCTATGCAAGATCACTATACCCCATTTACTCACCATAGACCTAATGCTCCTATTTAAATGCTTAAAAACAACTTTTGAAGATACACATGGGTTATAAGTGTAGAAATCCTGTCTACGTAGCTTGCAACGTTGTCACCTGTGTACATCGGGTTTTATGCTTAAAAATATAAAATATTTGGATTTTTCCCAATCAAGTAGTAAATGACTTGATCCTTGGTCTTCCATATGCTAGGAAATGCTCTTATTCGACCCTTCATTTCCTATTGATGATCTTTATATTAATATATTATGAAGCATTTAGGAGGATAATTTTTTAGAGTAAGCAAAATATAGTGAAAATTTGCCCCATTCTTGTATGCTTGAGTCCATGTCCGTTTATCCTTTGGATCAAACATTAGTGCTCTTTCACAAGTTTTTCATTGTCTTTGTAATATTTCCATTTATGGAGGAATGAAGTGGTGGAGGGATTTGGTTTCTCGATTTTGACGAGGTGCCGACAAAGGTTGTCATTTTGTTTCTCTTGTCTAATTCATGTGAAATTATGAATATTTTTATCCATGTATGCAATTTCTTTTTATACATGTTTAAATTGAGTATGACAGACTAGATACTAACACTTCATATATGATGCTTTCAAATCTCTTAGTTGTTGAGGACGAAGTCTAGGGACAAGTATTGATCAAGAGCTCAATGGTGGCCATCTTTGAACATTCGATTGAGGTATGGTTTTTATCCCTTAGTTATTACTTTATTTTATATATCTATCATACTTGATAATGGATTGATTTCTTGTGTCATACTGTCTCATGTGGTCCACCCCAAGCCATAGGAATTTTTTCTCTGTAACACAATTGGAGACTCCAATTGGGAATTTTCCTTTTTTTGGGGGTTTGAGTGCATGTTTTTGTCATATTTCTCTTTGTTTCTATGTGTTTTTGTGTCATGTTCAATAGTCTGTTCATTCATTGCAAATCCATTGAAGGGGTTTGACTCTGAACTTTCTTTTTAGCACCTTTCTCTTTGTATACGCGGGTCATAGAACATACAATTGCATATATATGTGGGTTGTACTCTACCTAGTTGTGTACACATGATGTTGTTCTTTGAACAGTTGCATAGACCTCCCATTTGGGTTCACTTCTTAATGTATGAAGATGTTTCATGGGTTGTGAGTGTGGTTGAGTCTTCTTGGGTACCTATGCTATCTCTTGATTTCTTTTTGTTATGACCAAAGACCTATTTTTATTTATTTTTATTTGAAAGTATTTCTTTTTTATTTATCTCCTTATTAGTTTTTCCATTAGTGCATGAGTTTTTTAGTCTCGGTTTCTTTATTGTCTTATGTTTGCTTCTTGATGCGGGGGTTGAGATAGGTTATGAATTTTATTTCATTTTCATTCATTTATATTGAAAATAAAAAAGTATTTCTATAGTTTCATGCTTACTTGCTTTGTGCATTGAAATTGAAATTTGTACTTTCATTAGGTTTGCTTATATGATATTAGTGTTCAGGATTTCATATAGGAATGATTTCATTTGCATTTGAAAAAGAAGGATTTTTTGTGCATTACATATAGTGGCATTCCATTTTTTATTTGAAAACAAAGTTGCACTTGGACTTTTTTTTAGGTATTCATATTTACTTCATTGCTGAGTCGTAACATCACTAGTTGAACGTCCATTTCCCTTGACTAATTACACCCATTAAAATTAAGGCTTAAATTAAAATTGATTACAACCATGTTATTTTATAGGGTGCACCAACTAGATTAGGGTTTAGAGTCTTGGAATAGGATGTTGTGAGTAAACTTCTCCAATACTACGAAAAAAAACAAATAGGTGTCTATCCAGGTGAATAGTGAAACCCTTCATATAATAAGTGTTCTCAAGAGGCTCCTTTTACACAGAAGTTAAGCAGGAGGTAGTGCACATGTTGGTGGTGGGGATATCCCTCTAATACCTTATGTTTGTTAACGCAAAAAATTGCTCACCTAGCTCTGCATGTTCTAAACCACATACATACATCATTTTCCTATCATATTGCCCGTACTTTTGACCTTCAAAATTGTATTTCAAGTCCAAAACATCATTATTTACCATGGTTTACCTTCATTCTCTCCCAAAAAGGGGCCAAAAAACCCAAAAAATGATACAAACAAAAAAAAGGGATAAAAACCCTAAAAAGGGATTAAAACCCTAAATAGGGTTCCAAAACCCTAAAAGAGAGAAAAGTTCAAAAAACATAAAAGCATATTATAAAAATAGTGTGAAGGTATCTATCAAAAGATTCTTACACCTTTTTCCATTATTTTATTCAGTGAGTACGGTGAGACAACTTTTGCTCTCAAAGTATTCACACCCCATTTTTTCCATCATCTCATTTCCCTACCATTCCCACTTGGTACATTGACAAATTCTTCATACCCACATGGAAAACCAACCTGTAGAGAGGCATACCATTTTCGAGATTGGCATAGTGGCCCATTTTTAGAAGAAAGAAGGTCTAACTTTCATGTATTTGATTTTATTTAGTTTAGCCGTATATGTTTATTTATTTTGTTTTACTAATATTGTTTATTGTTGTAGCTTTCTTTCATGAACTCTACCTTTCTATCCCATTTATGTAAGGTTGGTTCTTTTGCATGTAACGGTGAAAACCTTGTTACAGTTTTGGCGACTCCGTTACTCGATCCTTTGAGATCCCAGTTTTGCAGGATTTTCTTTAGTTTTTATATCAATCCATCACCGACTGGGGCCTCACGCAGTCGATCTGAGCCCTCACGGAACTAGTTCCTAGTCCCCTTGACCCATGTTAGCCCTCTTTTCTGATTTTTTCCCTATGCAACCCAAGTCGTTCCTATCAGGCCATTAGTCATGACACGATCACTCAATTTCTCCTATTAAGCATGAACTAGGTCACGACTTGCCTCATAGGGCCCAACCGTGCCTGTTTTGGCCAAAAGAGTGACCCTAGTAACCTCTGTACCCTCATTTTGAGTGACCCAGTCGTACCTTCTCCTTTGTTAGGTGCGACTTGTTTGTTTTATGAGTCGATCACCTTTATTTTCATGTTTTGTGTGAACCAAATCATGTTTTCTCCACTAACAGGGATGGATGTTAGTCAACATTCTATTTTTTGTATATGTTTCAAACCCTTTTCTATCCTCCACTTTGTCCAGATCTACTTTTCCTTTTCACGCTGTTACCACCTAAGTTGTACTTAGTGGTTTTTTATCAAGTGAGCCTGGTGAACCGGACAGGGTTGACTTGTTCGGACTTCAAAAGGACCTTTGGAAGTACTTTTGGGAAGTGCTTATTGTATCATATCACATGTTCATACCCCATGGGGGAGTTGTAATAAATGTTCTAGCATGATAGTGTCTATAAAAGACTCGATCTCTTAGACTTTATTTGTCAATCCGATCATCCCAGGGAGTTTTTTCCATTGGTTATTATTGGTTGTTGAATAAACGACTGATAATTTCTGATTTTTTCACTCCATACCTCCAAAGTTGGGGTGGTTGGCTTGGAATTTAGGCCTATTGAGGTTATTAGAGTCTATGTGTCAATGTATAAACATGATAGACATCATTTTTGAGTCATATGAACATGTCTAAGTCCCCCTAGGTGTTTTTCAATTTTTCAATTTTTTAGTTTTTTCAGTGCTTTTTATTAAAATTTAATTTTTCCAAAAATTAGGCTATTTTTTAATAGTTTAATTGGAAAAATTGATTTTGTAATAAAAGTGGGCCAAATAATCAGTTTCAGTCATGTAGGTGCTCATTTTCAACCTAAGAGCACCATGTAAACCCATGGACCCACTGTTTCCTAGTTTTGAGTGATCTTCCATCAATCAGGTTAGAAAGCCCCAAAAATCAATTATTGATTATTTTAATTAATAAATTGATGAATAATGGAGCAAATCTAAAATCAATAAATCAATGGATTCTCAACCGATTTGACTGAAATCAATCAAATCTAGAGCAGATTGACTGGATCTGACAAATCCTTGACTGAAGGAGGCAATCAAATCAGATCAAGAGTTGATCTTGAGCATCCTTTATGGGGAATTTCACCCTCCCTCTATCCTCAACACGTTTTGGCTCATCTGAATGAGTTTTGGCCGATGTGTCAGTGTATGGGTTGATGTTTAAGCTAGATCAGGCCCTCGGTTGACAAGTAGGCTCAGTTCAGCCTCAGTTCTGCATTGATGAAGTCTTCATCAGTTGATTTCACTTGATTCCATGAGAAATTGTGCCCCCCTGGGCTGGATGGCCTGTAAATTGTATATATCATGCTTGAGGCTCCCTCTTCCAAGCTAGTTAGAGCTGGACTGAAGGGCTTGCCATTGAAATACTGTTGTAATCTTTCGATTGTTGAAATAAAGAAGCTTTGGAGGCTAAATTGTGTAATTCTCTCATATGTGTGGATTAAGCATTGTCTTACGGCTATTGATGTTGCCGTCTTTTCTCTCAATTTCTGCATCTGAACCCTGTCTGGCTTGAATGATTCAACTGAATCAATAGGAGTATAGTTGGGCAAGTAAGGTTACTTTTTTTTCTTATATCTCATAGAATATATGTTAGAAGATCTTTATTATACATGTTTAATAAGTTTCTTTGCATGTAATTCTTGTTTCTTTTTCATATATATATCTAGATCTCATGAGGTTTTGTGCAGGATTGTGTGTTTAGATTTCAGGTAGCAAGGATTGGACGAGCTATGGATCTAGTTTGACTCCACTACGCATCCAAATTTTAGTGAAGACATTGCCCCTCTGCATTCCACTAACAAGATTCCTCTGCAAATCTGCTTCAACAACAAGCACCTTTCTTCCCCTTTCTCTCCTTTAAAATATAAAATTTTCCTCAAATTGGTTACTTTAAAGGTTTCTTATTACTTTGATCTATCTCAATAAGACAAATACACATATATCTAATTACTAATATCCCTCCAAATTCTAGATCTTAGTTTTGTTTTGCACCTGAAGTTCAATTTCAAGAGATCTAGCTAAAAGTGCCTTATTTTCGCAAGCAATTTAGTGAAAATTCATAGCTTGCTGTTAAGGTAGTTTCATTTTCTATTAGATAAATTTAATATTCTGCAATATCAGTGTATTTTAATTGGCTGCACAAACAGCAAGCCAAGATCCCAAGGAAAGTTTGTTTTCCTTGGTTCCTTTTTCGCCGATTTAGCTAGTTTAACTTCATTATTTTTTGAGATAAAGTAGGCTGATCCAAAGGTAATCTTAAAGTGATTTTGGGTATATGTTATTCTAACTTTCTTGCTGTTCTTTAGCAGGTCTGACAGAAGGAAAAGGAATCTGCTGTTCAAAGTGGCTTTTGGAGCATTCAAATCCTCCCAGGGGTCTCCCTTTTCACCAAAAAACTCAATTTTTTTCCAAATTTGTAAAAAAACATGGTTTCAGCTTGTATAAGGACCAAGAAGGTTTTGATTTATCATTTCTTTGATATTTTAACCGCTGTAATAAAATTCTTCTTTGAATAGGCTCTTTCAATCCCATTCCCCATCCCCCCTGGGGGGGTTTGCATCGGTGTCCTTTTTGTGCTTTTCCTCATTTATTTTGTTAACCTAGTATTGATATAATATGCAAGGTAGGGTAATTCATTTCGTTATTAATTCCATACTCCATATCTTACATTTCAAAGTAATCATAATACTTACCCCACGATTTCCCGAGTGACCCGAAAGGGGAAAGAGATTCATGGTAGGATTAATTAAGAAACTAGAATTGTGTATTCATTTGATTTTTTATATCTTTTGTTTATCAGCAACTTTAAAATTAACCCCTCCTCAATTCCCCAATTGAGATCCACTTGGATTGAAAGAGGTTCTTGGAGGCTTTTCTTTTAAACAAGAACATCTAGTTTAAAACTCACTAAAATCGACAAGACTCCAGTGTGTATGATTTGTACTTGGCTGCGGTTCGTCTGATCAGTCAATCTGTATCAAAAGCACTTGGGTGACTAGCATAATTAGGACTCACCTTCCCCAATTGACAAACCATCAGGTGAAAATCCAACACCTTGATCAAACCTTTACGGTGGCAAAATACCCAAAGGAAACGGGAACTTCTGAAAAGCGACCTCGGGGCGCCGATATCTGTCACACCCTAACGGGTGCGTTACGAAAAATAGCCCTATAGACTCCATTTCAGCCCACATATTCCTTGCGGGTAGCCGTGAAGGTCTTGTTTTGGACATAATCCAAGTACTCTCGGGTATATCTAGAGTCCCCCCTTAGCCTAATTTAATCAATTCATACTTCAATTTTAACTTAAAACATACCAAGATGCAATCGCAAAACATTCACTCCAAGCACATGCAAGCACATTGATCTTATTGATTTGACTCCATTATAAGGAACTGGTCATTTTTTGCTTTACATATATATATTGTGTATCAGCTTTGTGCTTTCGTGTGTTTATCTTCGTATATTGTCATCTTTAATTGTCTATAGTTAAAATATTCAAACTCCTAAATAACTGATTCAGTTTAACATCACCACACTAAGAAATCATCCTTAGTAACTTAATAGGGTCTAACCCCCTTGGCTTCATTAGGAGTTGAGCCTAAACGGAGGAGTCAAGAACAAGGTGACAGCCTTTACTCGAGACTTGCCCCCAAGGACACACCGAGTGGCTTGAAGATTTCAGCCACGTGACCCAGGTGTGTGAAAGGTGGCAACACTTTTTGGCGCCGTTGTCGGGGATAAATCTTTTTATTCCCGAGTACGACTTAGGTTAACTTTTTTATAAACAACTAAAGAGATAAAAAACTTTTGATTGATCTAGTCTTTAAAAAACATAAAAATTAAAACTCGATCCATCTGGCGACTCCACTGTCTAACATCCCTTCAAGAATTTCTACCCGAAGAAAGCGTTGACAATTATTCAATCCTCTCCCTGATCCCGAGAGGTTTATTAGGGAAAGATTGAATAGGAAGACTTCTCGTAGAAACCTTGAAGATTTAGGAGACCAATCCCTCTCAGATATCCATCACATATTTGTAGAGAGTCATACTTTCCAATCTCAAGAAATAACGGATTTTTTCAAACCCCCTGACTTTTCTCAGATAGCAGGTGCTCCTCAGAACATTCCAAATGATGCTATCAAGAAGCTCCCCATGTTCGAGGGAAATAATGCTACCACTGCCAAGACTCATCTCTGAAAGTTTGAAAGGCACCTAGTCAGTTAGTGTGATAATGTTGCCTCTAACCATGAATATATCAAAATGAAGCTATTTGCTTTATACTTAGAGGATGATGCTACGGAATGGTATGAAAACCTTGGTGATGATTCATATAAAACCCTTAATGAATTCCTAGCAGGTTTTAAGAAGAAATGGGGGGAAAATAAAGAACCAAGACACTTGCTTGCTACCCTTAATAATATAAAGAAGATGGAGAATGAAACCATGGATGAATTTAATACTAAGTTTGGGCATGTGGTTGCGGACCTCCCTAGAGACATCATGCTAAGCGATGCCTCCATCTTGATATCCTACATCGAAGCTTTCACTGGTGATTTCAGATACCAATTAAGGGATAAAGATCCGGTCGATCTAAAAATTGCTCAAGATCTGGTCGAGAAAATAGAAAGCAATATGCAATCTTCGGGCAAGTCCAACATTCCAGGTTACACTAGGGGAAATACTTCGTACAACAAATAAAAAGGAAAGGCCATTGAATTAGAGAAAAAGGCAACCTCTAAAGACCCCATGGAAAAAATAGCTAGCATGTTTGAAAAAGTGTTGACTAGTCAGGACCAATTCATAACAAAAATCCAAAACAAAATAGTCACACTGGAGAGAAATAGTGGACCTAGGAATTTTCAGCCAAAATAGAATCAAGTGTATCAAAAGAAGTTTCCTCAGCAAGAGCCAAGGATTCCAAGCCAGTTAGACTCAACTAACCTGGTAGAAGAAGTAATTCCATGGTGTAGACCTTGTGAGCAATTCCACCCAGAAAGCACTTGCTACATAGCAAACCAGGTCATAGAACATGGGATGGAGGAGGTCAGTAATCAGGAAACAACATCAGGATAGTCTGATCATTTGTACATGGTAGGTCGAACCTATCGTCTATCAAACCAGCATTGGATGCAGGCCACAGATTACGGTTTCGAGAAGGATCTCCTTTCTAACTTTTATGGTACAATGCCTCCTCCAAAGGAAATTAAGGAAATGAAGGATGCCAGGTTCAAGGGAGCTATGTATCAAAGGAGAGAAAAGAAATCACCATCTAAATAGTACAAGAAAAAGGACCTAGAGATTCCAGAGTTCTCACATCCTCTCCTTTGAACAGAAGATCAGTTAGAGAATGTCTCCCAGATGGAGCCAGAATGTTACCACCTAAGTTGTACTTAGTGGCTTTTTATCAAGTGAGCATGGTGAACCAGACAGGGTTGACTTGTTCGGACTTCAAAAAGACCTTTGGAAGTACTTCTGGGAAGTGCTTATTGTATCATATCACATGTTCATACCCCATGGGGGAGTTGTAATAAATGTTCTAGAATGATAGTGTCTGTAAAAGACTCAGTCTCTTAGACTTTATTTGTCAATCCGATCAGCCTAGGGTGTTTTTTCCCTTGGTTATTATTGGTGTTGAATAAACCACTGATAATTTCTGAGTTTTTCACTCCATACCTCCAAATTTGGGGTGGTTGGCTTGGCATTTAGGCCTATTGAGGTTATTAGAGTCTATGTGTCAATGTATAAACATGCTAGACATCATTTTTGAGTCATATGAACATGTCTAAGTCCCCCTAGGTGTTTTTCAATTTTTCAATTTTTTAGTTTTTTCAGTGTTTTTTATTAAAATTTAATTTTTCCAAAACTTAGGATATTTTTTAATAGTTTAATTGGAAAAATTGATTTTGTAATAAAAGTGGGCCAAATAATCAGTTTCAGTCATGTAGGTGCTCATTTTCAACCTAAGAGCACCATGTAAACACATGGACCCACTGTTTCATAGTTTTGAGTGATCTTCCATCACTCAGGTTAGAAAGCCCCAAAAATCAATTATTGATTATTTTAATTAATAAATTGATGAATAATGGAGTAAATCCAAAATCAATAAATCAATGGATTCTCAACCGATTTGACTGAAATCAATCAGATCTAGAGTAGATTGACTGGATCTGACAAATCCTTGACTGAAGGAGGTGATCAAATCAGATCCAGAGTTGATCTTGAGCATCCTTTATGGGGAATTTCACCATCCCTCTCTCCTCAACATGTTTTGGCTCATCTGGATGAGTTTTGGCCAATGTGTCAGCGTATCGGTTGATGTGTCAGCCAGATCAGGCCCCCGGTTGATAAATAGGCTCAGTTCAGCCTCAGTTCTGCATTGATGAACTCTCCATCAGTTGATTTCACTTGATTCCACAAGCAATTGCGCCCCCCCTGGGCTGGATTTCCTGTAAACTGTATATATCCTACTTGAGGCTCCCTCTTCCAAGCTAGTTAGAGCTAGACTAAAGGGCTTGCCATTGTAATATTGTTGTAATCTTTCGATTGTTGAAATAAAGAAGCTTTGGGGGCTAAATGGTGTAATTCTCTCATATGTGTGGATTAAGCATTGTCTTACGGCTATTGATGTTGCCGACTTTTCTCTCACTTTCTGCATCTGAACCCTGTCTGGCTTGAACGATTCAGCTGAATCAATAGGAGTATAGTTGGGCAAGTAAGGTTACTTGATTGTCTTATATATCATAGAATATATGTTAGAATATCTTGATTATACATGTTTAATAAGTTTATTTGCATGTAATTCTTGTTTCTTTTTCATATATATATCTAGATCTCATGAGGTTTTGTGCATGATTGCGTGTTTAGCTTTCAGGTATCAAGGATTGGATGAGCTATGGATCTAATGATTGCACGAGCTGTGGATCTAGTTTGACTCCACTACACATCAAAATTTTAGTGAATACATTGCCCCTCTGCATTCCACTAACAATTTTCCTCTATAGGTCTGCTTCAACAACAAGTAGCTTTCTTCCCCTTTCTCTCCTTTAAAATCTAAAATTTTCCTCAAATTGGTTACTTTAAAGGTTTCTTATTACTCTGATCTATCTCACTAAGAAAAATACACACATATATATAACTAGTAAGATACCTCCAAATTCTATATCTTAGTTTTGCTTTGCACCTAAAGTTTAATTTCAAGAGATCTAGCTAAGAGTACCTTATTTTCGCAAGTAATTTAGTGAAAATTCATAGCTTGCTGTTAAGGTAGTTTCATTTGCTGTTTGATAAATTTAATATTCTGCAATATCAGTGCATTTTAATTGGCTGCACAAACAGCAAGCCAAGATCCCAAGGAAATCTTGCTTTCCTTGGTTCCTTTTTCGTCGATTTAGCTAGTTTAACTTCATTATTTTTTGAGATAAAGTAGGCTGATCGAAAGGTAATATTAAAGTGATTTTGGGCATATGTTATTATAACTTTCTTGATTTCCTTTATCAGGTCTGACATAAGGAAAATGAAGCTGCTGTTCGAAGTGGCTTTTGGAGCATTCAAATCCCCCCAGGGGTCTCCCTTTTCACCAAAAAACTCAATTTTTTTCCAAATTTGTAAAAAAAATTGGTTTCAGCATGTATAAGGACCAAGAAGGTTCTAATTGATCAGTTCTTTGATATTTTAACTGATGTAATAAAATTATTCTTTGAATAGGCTCTTTCGAGTCCATTCCCCATCCCCCCTGGGGGGATTTGTGTCGGTGTCCTTTTTGTGCTTTTCCTCATTTATTTTGTTAAACTAGTATTGATATAATTTGCAGGGTAGGATAATTCATTTCATTGTTAATTCCATACTCCATATCTTACATTTCAAAGTAATCATAATACTTACCCCACGATTTCCTGAGTGACTCGAAAGGGGAAAGAGATTCGTGGTAGGATTAATTAAGAAACTAGAATTGTGTATCCGTTTGATTTTTTCTATCTTTTGTTTATCAGAACTTTAAAATTAACCCCTCCTTGATTCCCCTATTGAGATCCACTTGGATCGAAAGAGGTTCTTGGAGGCTTTTCTTTTAAACAAGAACATCCAGTTTAAAACTCACTAAAATCGACAAGACTCCAGTGGGTATTCTCTACACTTGGCTGTGGTTGGTCCGATCAGTCAAGCTATATCAAAAGCACTTGGGTGACTAGCATAATTAGGACTCACCCTCCCCAATTAACAAACCATCAAGTGAAAATCCAACACCTCGATCAAACCTTTACGGTGGGAAGATACCCAAAGGAAGCGGGAACTTCTGAAAAGTGACCTCGGGGTGCCGATCTCTATTACACCCTAATAGGTGCATTACAAACAATAGCCCCAGAGACTCCATTTCAGCCCACATATTCCTTGCGGGTAGTTGTGAAGGTCTTGTTTTGGACATACTCCAAGTACTCTCGGGTATATCTGGAGTCCCCCCTTAGCCTATTTTAATCAATTCATACTTCAATTTTAACTTAAAACATACCAAGATGCAATCACAAAACATTCACTCCAAGCACATGCAAGCACATTGATCTTATTGATTTGACTCCATTCAGGCACTGGTCATTTTTTGCTTTATATATATATATATATATATTGTGTATCAACTTTGTGCTTTCATGTGTTTATCTTCGTATCTTGTCATCTTTAATTGTCTATAGTTAAAATATTCAAACTCCTAAATAACTGATTTAGTTTAACATCACCACACTAAGAAATCATCCTTAGTAACTTAATAGGGTCTACCCCCCTTGGCTTCGTTAGGAGTTGAGCCTAAACGGAGGAGTCAAGAACAGGTGATAGCCTTGACTCGAGACTTGCCCTCAAGGACACACCGAGTGGCTTGAATATTTCTGCCATGTGACCCAAGTGTGTGAAAGGCGGAAACACACGCCTGCTTTGGTACATCCATTTTCTTGTTTTTTGCAGAGAATTCCATTGTTTTTTATTTATTTAATAGTTGGAAGGAAATTTTCATATAAAAGCACACACACATTCAAACCATTAAAATAACACGCTCGGTTCATGACTCTAAGTAGAACCTTAAAATTAATCAAATCAACATAATAACATTCAATTTGGTACAGAAGTCCCATCTGCCACAACTATGGGAAGTACTTGGTCTTTTCCCTAAAACTCATTACGAGGAGTACCATAGGAACCTCAAAGTAGTTGGCCATTGAGAGGACCTACCAAACGAAAAGGGGAAAAACCCCCACCAGATTGACTAGATTCCCACCTATGACAAAAACCAAAGAGATGATATTTGTGGAAAAATGGTGAGCAGTTTTACCTACTTTGTGGATTGAGGGGTACCGCTCCAGTAAGCAAGCTGTCAGACATCCTTGGTGGTCAAGTGAATGCTTTTGAAACAATATGAAGATTATTTAAACTAGTGTCCCTATTCATTTCTTGTTACTACTATAACCCATCATTTCTCCTGCACGTTATTCCTCTCGACTTAGGGGGAAATCCTCTCCGTTTGGTTCTTTGGACTGTCACCATCTAAGCCCTCTTCAACAACACTGCTCAATTTTAGAGGGACACATGACCTCTGAATCTGATTCAGATTCCTACCAATCCGATCCTACTTTGTTTACTGACCTGTCTAAACCCATGGTTGGCATACATCCTGGTCCCTTCCATGGAGGGATCATTCTTGGAGGACCTATGCCCTTTCCATCCATAATTATAGGTATCCCTACTAGTGGTCCCAACATCACTGCACATGCTATTGTAGGTATGCTATCCACTATTAGCGTCCCTGCACCACCTACCACAATTCCTACTGTATCACCTTAAATACCTGGGGGCAGTGGCCCTTCCATGACTATTTCGACTATCCCTGCTATGGGAAATCAACCTCATATACCCTAAGCAATGCATGGACATTATATTATTGTAAAATCCAGGGCCATTGTCGGTCCATCCCAAGCCAACCTCGGGTCTATCCTACCTTTTATGGCTCATCTTAACCTTCCATATTTATCTCAGTTAATGAATGACCCCATCAGTCATCAACCCCATTGGCTTCCCATGCCTACCAAACTTGCTTTAGACATCCCAATGTTTGAGGGAAAGGCGGGCAAGGACCCCAAGAACCATATCATGTCTTTCCATTTATGGTTTTCATCAAACAACATTATGGAAAAATCTATTAGAATGAGTTTTTTACAGTGCAAACTTACGTGTGTTGCTTCCAAATGGTACATTGAGTTGTCTCATGCCTCTTCCCCAATTTCTCCTAGCCTTCCTCCATGTTCCTCCAATACTTTCAACTATCCTTTTGATATGACGAGGGAGTTGAGATCCTTCTATCATGCCATAAAAATACAGCTACCCACATCAAAGACCACATCCATGAGTAGCAACAATGATATAGCCTATGCAGGATCCAACTGGATGACAAGATCTTCCTTGACTAGTTTTTAAAGACCTTACTCCCACCCATAGCCAAGGACATTACCTCTGAGTGACCCCAATCTAAGGAGGAGCCCATGTTAAAGGCTCAACAATTTGACTTAATCTACCTCCAGTATGGGTATTTATATACCATCATACCAAATTCTTCCCGTGTTGGAACCTCCCATCGTGATGCATTGGGGGAATCCCACACTCTGGATGGTGTGATTGGATCTGTCACACGGAACCCTCAGTACTATGTGGCACCTCCTATGATGCCACCAAATCCATAGAGTTTCACAACCAAACTATATCCCCGATTACTCATGGATGATGACTCACTCTGGAGCCACCTCCTCCTATGCACATCCTGCACCAAATCAACACGCCCATGGGCCCACTTGGCTGACATAGTCATATTTGGGAAAAGTGGTCAGATTTGTAGCCCCTCTAGCTCCTCTGGTCTATTATGCACCACCGGTGCAATACACTCTGGCTCTAGTCTTGTCCCCTCTATTTTCCACGAGACATGTTTTCACTTAGTTGAACCTTCCCAACCAGCCCTACCCCAACAACAAACAAGGGAAGGGAAAGAAAAATCAACGAAGAAACTGAGGTTATAATCAGCCACAAGGAGGTGTCCAACCACCTAAACTTCCGACAAACAATGACGCCAACCCACTGGCACAAAACCCCCAACATCCTGACGAACCAGGAAAGAACCCACAGTTATAGACTAATCATCTATGTGATCTATGCAATACCTATGGTCATTACATGCATTTGTTCCCTCACATGGCTCACATCCGACAAATTCTCCAAAATGATTCTCAACAGGATGCCAACACAACGACGCAAGCTCAACCCAAGATAGCACCACCAGGTCCTCTGCCCGTGATCCTCCAGAACCCTCTACCAAACCAAGGAATGGTTTCAACCCAACCCCTCGATCCACCTCCTCTGCAGCTCCTACCATGACCCCACCTATAGAAACTAGAGTCCATCACCTCATGACGGTGCGTTCTCACATGAACCTCTAGACTCAATGCAACCAGCATACCTCCACAAAAAATACAGTTGAACCATTACTGGAATCTACTTCTAGCACTCCAGTTTACCCCTCCATTTATCTATAACCCCCACTGATAGGGCAATAAAATTCCCACTGTTTCCTATACGACGTATCACCAACAACGTTACTGTTTGAGCTTCCCTAAATTATAGCATCATTGATGACTTGCACCAATCACCTACAACCATGTGTGCTTTAGAGGCATTGAAAACTTTACCAACACAACGGAAAGTGTTGTTATCTGCACTAGGTTTTGTTGATCCCTCCGATTCTAGGTCGATCACGTTTGATCTGGATCAAGGAGAACCCAGGATGTCGTCCACCGTCTCCTTCCAATTTTTGGTCTCAATTTGGAATTTGGTCGTACATCAATGTATCATTGATGAAGGGGGATCCACTTGTGTTATGTCAACCTTTTTCTAGCAAAAACTCAGGTCCCTTACCCTTAAAAATTCCACTAGCTCCCTCCTTTCCTACGATGGTCGCACTACAAAGGCCTAGGGAATTCTTCTCAATGTTCCGATTTCATTAGCGGATGAAACAATTTTGATTGACATCGAGGTTCTTAAATATAAACTTGATTATAACCTCTTTCTTGGATGTAGCTACATGTATTCCATGAGAACCGTGGCCTCCACTGTATTTCGATTCCTGATGTTTCCTCATGATGGAAATATCGTGACTGTCAACCAGTTGACTTACTATGATCCATAGGGTCCAACCACATCGGAACACATCATTCCTACCATTGATACCACCATTGATAGCGTGTCCATCCCTTCCATATCTATTGTAGGCCAAGGACTATTTTCCAAGACTCCTATGGGGGAATCCTTCACATATTTACCCCATCAACTGCCACCCTAGAATTATTGGGGATTCTTCCTAATCCACACAATTCCCTTCCTATTTCCACCATATGGTATCATGATCAATCCTGTAATGGATACTCTTAATTTCCCTAATTTTACATTGGGAATTCCCGTGTGGTACCTTGAACCACCTACCCCACTTTCGATGCTCCAGGTTGTGTGAACCTACTGAGATGGAGTAATACCCTCCTCATGGACCATTGAACACGCCTTTTGTCCCCAAAACTGACCCTCCTCTCCCAAAGAAGGTTGCAGGAAAGTCCACCAAAATAACAATAGATCCTTGCCTTTCTTGACTCCACCTTGCACTTTGTACGATATACAAGGTCATGCAACAAAAAATTGTCTAGAGATACCTATCCTTTGCACATGCATAGACACTAGGGATACAACCGATGGTACTTCAATATTCATCATCCCAGATATGCCAACAGTCAAGAACAATTCATTGATAAAAATCCATCCTTGCACAATTTGTGGCTTGTATGGCCACTATTCTAACCATTGACAAGACTTGTTCGAGTATCAATAAGTCCTTCATGACCCTCAGAAACACTTATGAGTCTGAAACCACCGTCATTGAGGAAATTCACCCTCCATCTTCCTCCTCGAACATGACCACCATTTAGACAATATCTACTTCCAGTAGTACTTTATTGTCCTCGACCGTGGGAGATCGACCTGATCTATCCTAACACCACTTTTGTGGTGACGGAGAGATCGTCAAAACCACCACCAGTTTTACCCCATTTCACTTAGCCCATGATGTGGATTTAGTTCTTTCCATTGAATTCTAGATTTCTCCCCCATGATATTTGTGCCAACTGCAGAGTCTCCAGGGTAAGTCCAATTTCCTTTGCCATAAGTCCTATTCCTGAGTCACTCACCATACAGTACTTGGGGAACATTTTTTTTTTACATTGTTTTTACTACGAGTTGGTGGCCCCCTCTAGTAGTTTCTACACATCTAGTCATAGTGATTCCATTGTAGAAATACTTTGCATCATTTGCACATGAGTAGGTGGATATAACCCCTTCTTATGCGCCGCTAATAGCCCACTGGAGTGTGTGGTCCCACGTCTGCACATGCACATAGTATGTTACATGTATGATATAACTACCACTATGCTGGCATACTATCAGGTTCGAAGACCTTCCCTAGAGTTCGAGGCCTCCCCATATCTCCCTAGTATTCCATGCCCACATATGGATCATCCTCTACAAGGATAGGAAGCTGCCACCATTGTGTAAAAATCTCCCAGGTTAAGAAACGATCTTCTAGACTACCTCCCTTAATGATTTTTTAGGCCATTTCCCTGAGTCACGTTTATTTGCATACCACCACATGAATCACACCTTGTACATTGAGCTAGCTCCGTGCCCATAGGCCTCCATTTGGTCTATTTTGTTATTCATGCATCACTACACCAGGGGCAGCTTCACTAGATTCTAGTGAAATTCATCTGGAGTCTGTTCAAGATGTCTTTTGCACCACGGGGTTCAGCTTTCCATCCTTTGTATTTTGACAATACCCTTGTCTCGTGCTCTCACTATGATTTCTTAGGCCATTGCCCAGAAGTCACCATGATTTGTGTTCCATCATGCGAATCTCCCTTTGTATGTATTACCATGTTCACGATCCATTCACTCCATCCATACTGCACCGTTGGCCATTTTTTACTGCCATCCATCGTCCCGCAAGGGGGACCTAACAGTTCTATGCATTTATTCCTCTCAACCATGTTCATAAGATAATATCTTTCCATATATCAAACACTCCCCCCCTGCTCGATTGACCATTATGGAGTTTTTGTTAAGCTCTTTTTTGACTCCTAATAGAATGAAAATATCGTCGAGCATGCTTGCTTCCTTTCACGCTTGTTAAAGTACTTGAAGGGGTGTCTATGTAGCCTTGTTTATATCCATTTTTGGACTATATAGACTATGATAATAAAAGGACCACCTTGGCACATTCAATATAGGAATGTTTCCCTTTTCATCCTTTTACACTTTCTCGGGAATTGGGACCAATCTTTACGAAAAATCTCATCATGGGTTGTCTTTAAGCTCTTTTCCAGCCTTCTAATCAAGAAATGATTTCCTAGAAAACTAGGTTTCGTTCATGCTTGTAAAAGTATGTGAATTACCATCGAATTAGTATAGATTTAACCTTTTTTGGGATGATTAGACTACAAACAATAAAGAAGTATTCCTTCCCCAAAGGTTGAGAGAGCTCTCCTGCGCACACTTTTATCCTTTTCTGGAATCAGGAGAGTACATACAAAAAAAAAACCACACTGGAGTCTTATTCATGTTTCCAAACTCTCTAAAAATGAAAACACCATCAAGCATTTACTTTCTTTATCTCATTAAAAATCCATGAGATCTTGTCATAACGGTGTCTTTCGGCGACACCCTATATATTAAGGTTTAGCATCTTTCCCTCATTGGGTCGCCTTTGTTTAGAGTATTCTACGATGAATCTTCCATGGATCCTATGAGTATTCATGTTCCAATTACCTCCCTAAGGATTTCCCATTTGCAGTTATCTTCCCGGTATTACATCTATGACCCCTATCCCATGAGTCAGTTTCATTTGCTTCCAGGTTAGCCCCGTTGTCATACTCTAAACAAAGGAATTTTTTGAGTCCTCCGTATTCCCCTACCCCTATTCCCCCATTCAGTCTATCATTCCCTCGATTGTCCCACACCTTTGATTATCCCCCTCATGCTTCTTGTAAAGGAAACATTACTTCCTTACTTAGTTGTAGGTCTCCCTCTGTCAACATAAACAAATATATTCCAAAATATAGACCCAGAGGTCTATGTATCCTGGTTTCATTCACCTTATTAATGATTTCCTTTGACCACTTGAGAGGATTCATTAGTGCCTCTCAAGGTGTTTGTGTCTCATATGCTCGACTTCAGCTACAACGTCGCAATGTTGATATTTTTACAGGGTATTTGTCCATGCATTATTTGATATAAGACCCTAGTTTTCACCTAACTCTAGCACATTGGTGATTCTATTAGGGGACCAAGAGAGGTTCATGTCCCTTGTGATTTCCAGATTGTGTTGGAAACAATTTTAAGAAACCCCAGTGTAGTGCTTCCATGTATCTCTAGTATTGATGTGGCATACTATACCACAAATATTCTATTTCCCCATCATGGAATCCCTCCATTTATGTACACTTCCGTATTGAACAGAGTATTAGTTGTAAAGATATTGCATTCTAAGAGAATGCCATTGTTCATATGTATCAATTCTTCAGATAAGCATTGTATTCAACCTCTCATTGAGGATACCATTATGTAACATTAGTTGTATATATATTGATCAACTCCCATATTTTTTTATCTTTGATCCCATTTCTTATTCGTTTGACATTGTTACGAGCATGGGTATGCCTGCCTCGTCCATATACATGTCACATATTATATCTAGAGTCACCCATTGATGGGAACCATTAATAAATAAATAAATACACTCTAGTTCAAACGAGGAAGAATCACTTCTCCATAGGTCTCTCTAGTCTCTCCACTATCCCCATGATCCTTTGATGTCTCTCGACCATGTAATGAGCTCCTGCCCTAACACATCAAGGGGCAATTTGCTAATGTAAAAAATTGCTCACCTAGCTCTGCATGGACTAAACCACATACATACGTCATTTTCCCACAATATTTCCTTTACTTTTGACCTTCAAAATTGTATTTCAAGTCCAAAACATCATTATTTACCGTGGTTTACCTTCATTCTCTCCCTAAAAAGGGTCAAAAAATCCCAAAAAGGACCAAAAAATACCAAAAAGGGGTTAAAACCCTAAAAAGAGCTTAAAACCCTAAATAGGTCCCAACCCTAAAAGATTGAAAAGGTAAAAAAACCTAAAAACATATTATAAAAATAGTTTGAAGGTCTCTATCAAAAGATTCTTACACCTTTTTCCATTATTTTATTTAGTGAGTACGATGAGACACATTTTACTCTCAAAGTATTCACACCCCATTTTTTCCATCATCCCATTTTCATGGCATTACCACTTAGTACGTTGAGACATTATCCATACCCACCTGAAAAAAACCAACCTGTGAAGAGATGCACCATTTTCGAGACGGCCATGGTGGCCCACTTTGAAAAGAAAGAAGGTCTAACTTTCATGTATTTGCTTTTATTTAGTTTATCCGTATATGTTTATTTATTTCATTTGAATAATCTAATTTATTGATGTAGCTTTCTTTCATGAACTGTACCTTACTGTCCCATTGACGTAAGGCTGGTGCTTTTACAGGTAACAGAGGTGAAAACCCTGTTACAATGTTGATCGTTGGATATATTTCC
Source organism: Pseudotsuga menziesii (assembly GCA_001517045.1). Taxonomy (NCBI): domain Eukaryota; kingdom Viridiplantae; phylum Streptophyta; class Pinopsida; order Pinales; family Pinaceae; genus Pseudotsuga; species Pseudotsuga menziesii. The sequence continues at coordinate 190,060 of LPNX010942026.1, read as the reverse complement.
ATGATCTTATTCATATCTAAGGGATTTTGAGGTACTTTTGGTGCTTTCAACTTTCGGGCTTTGTTACCTTACCCATATGGAAGATGTTGTCTACAACTATCTACATAAGCATTGATTATGTTAGGGTGACCTTAATTTCCTTACCTAGGTATTGCAGGGGGTGCTTGTAGAGTTTATTGTGTGAGTGTCCTGACCGATTTCAACATTTAGTAGGATTACGACATTGTGATCCTCCACCCCCTCATCATAAGAGGGTTAGACATTTTAGGAAGCCTTTTTTCACAAAAAATCCTATACCAATTTTACATAAGTACTACATCGGAGTCACCATAGCTCTCTCCATTCCCATCATATGGAATAGGGGTAGGAGTTGTTCATATTCCTCCTTCATCTACTATATGGTTCCCAAAACCCCAGTTTATACCGACCCAGATGGGGCTAGGTCTTTCCATACTACATGAGCGAATTTTTCGGACTTTATATCCAGTGAATGGAGATTCTCCCTTTGGAGGTCGAGTGTTGAGATTCATTCAGTTCCCGTAAGCTCAGGTCCTCTTACGATCAGCTTGCCAAACATCACTGCAGACCCTTTTGTTGGATTGGGGGGAAAGATAACCCCTTGCCTTGCTCATAAATTCAGAAGTTGTCATATTCCACCTTCTACTCCATTTGAAAGAAGGTCTTCACTTCCTTAATTCGGTCTTAGCACCAATGTTAATTCCCTTGGGGGTGGTACTGGATACATGACCATTGTGTTTATATTTTACATTCCTTCTTATGTCCCATCGTCCACTGCACTAACTCCTTTGAATGCATTCCTTATGAAAAATCCTTCCTATGTCTCACATGGCCCCTTGGGAAGATATGATCCATTTAACTATGTTTTTCCCTTGACATCTAGTGCAATTATGTTTGGAGGTTACTTACCTCCTTAAATTCCTGGGGGTCAACCGATCTATCAGTCTTATAACTATTGATGTATTTGTAACTTCGGAATGTATTCATCTATGTATCTTATGTATTGTAACCCGATGTTTATTCCGGGATGTATCTATTATGTATTTGAGTCATGTTGTCATGCCCCAATGTTTCGATCAGGAGGATAAATAATGTAAACAAGTCATGTCAAGTCATAGTGGGTAACTCTCCGATTGTGTAAGAGTTAAAGTCCTTATAGTTCCGGGGCACTAGGGTTATTAGACTCTCTAAGTAGAGTTCGGTCCTAGTACAGTTTTAGTCATGTTGGGATTAGTATAAATAGAGAGATGAGATCTCTATTTAGCACACATCACTCACACACTCAAGTGTAGCGCATAGTTGAGGAAGGAAAGACACTGGGGCTAGACAAGAAGAAGATTACTGCTGTCGGGAGTGCATCTTACTATTTTGGGGTTTTACATCTTGTGTTGATTCTATCTCTGAGGAAGTAGTGGAGTTTTCTCCATTTATGGTTTCCCCGATCAAAAACACTGTGTTCATTGTCTCTTGTGTTTGATTACTGTACTTGTTATTCTCTCAGTAAAAATCCTAACATAATGCTAGCTTAATGTTGAAAAACTAACATGGTATCAGAGCTAACCTGAGAATAAGACACTGTCCAGCTATAGGAACTAGGGATTCGTAGTTTGTAGATCTTCCTCCACAGATTTTCAGCAAAAGTAAGGTGGAACAACTCTCCTCATTAGGGCACATATTTATGTCGAAGCAGAATCCAATTCTGAGGTTTTTCAATTTTGGACCTGTCACTACTATCGGAAATTAGGGCTTTTCACAGAAGATGAATTTTTTAGTGAGCCTAGGCCTGGATTGATCTCCTCCCCAAAATCAAAGTTAGGGACAAATTTCAAGGCATTTTTGGTAGACAGAACTCCGGAAAAGCAAAACCCTAATTTGCTCCTAAACCAGCTCTGCAGGATTTCAGCTCAAGTTTTAGATCCGACATCTTGAACCTAGTAAGATCTAAAATGTTTTGTATTTCCATTTGAGGTTCTCATTTAAGATGTCTCATCATACCAAGCTTGATGAAAAGCTTGAGGGAGCTGAAAATTTGTGAGCCTGGAAGTATAGGATCTCCTTGGTTCTGGAAGAAAATGAATTAGACTCCTACATTCATGAGGAGGTTCCAGTTCCAGAGGGAGATGAGGCAAAGGCCTTACATAAGAAGAAGATGGTTATGGAAAAGAGCATCATTGTTGATTCCATTAAGGATCACCTTATCCCACAGGTGTCCTCTCTCAAGACACCTAAAGCTATGTTTGATGTCCTAACCAAATTGTTTGAAGGGAAGAACATCAATCGGAAGATGACCTTGAGAAGCCAACTGAAGAATGTAAATATTCAGAATGCAAAAGCAATCCAATCTTACTTCACAAGAGTTTCTCAGATAAAAGAGCAACTAGAAGCAGTTTATGAAGAAGTGGAAAATCCAGAGATTGTGATGACTACATTGATTGGCCTTCCTAGTTCATGGGATTCTTTCATCCAAGTAATATGTGCTAGGAAGAAGTTAGTCAAGTTCAGCAGACTATGGGAAGAGTGCTCTCAAGAAGAAGCTCAGATAGCATCTTCAGAAGAGAAGATGGGAAGTGAAGACCAAGCTCTTACGGTACACTCCAAGTCTCACTCCAAGTCAAGCAAGAGAAAATCTCATGGTTCTAGAGGTAAGCACTTTCACAAAAATACTAGAATAGATGTATCTAGGATCATATGCTATACTTGTGAAGAAGCATGACACTATGCAAGGAATTTTCCTAACAAACATAAGATAGTAAAGAAGAGCAACAAAAGAAGACATCATGCTCATGCTGTAGAGGATGATGAACCATCCAGGAAGAGATCCATATATGAAAGTGAAGATTCTTCAAGAGAGGATGAATATGTTCTGATATCAGCTCTCACAGGTAACATTACTTATGGTAGTAATGATTGGATTATAGACAGTGGGGCTTCTAAACATATGACTGGATTCAAGGAAACCTTTGCTAGACTATCAAAACATGAATCACCTCGCAAGGTAAAGCTAGGAGATGACTACCAATATCCAATAAAAGGTAGTGGGGAATATTCATATAAGTTAGACTCTGCAAAATATCTAACAATGAAAGAAGTATTGTTTGTTCCAGGACTCAAAAATAACCTTCTCTCCATATCAGCATTAGATGCAAAAGGAATACACGTTTCATTCATAGATGGTCACATCATCATGTGGCCAAAAGGAAAAACTATCGATGATGCGGTAGTGATTGGAGAACAAGAAGGAGGATTGTACAAATTAAAGGGCCATCATGAACAAGCCTTAGTCCATGACACAATAGAGCCAAGTGAACTTTGGCATAGAAGGCTTACACATGTGCATTACAGAGCACTACCTATTGCAAGCAAAGCTATCGAAGGTCTTCGAGAAATACAAGAAAAACATGATGGGGTCCGCAAGGGATGTGCGAAAGGAAAGAATACAAAGAAGACATTTCCAGGCAGTGAAAGCAAAGCAAAAGGAATCTTGGAAATCATCCATTCTGATGTATGCGGTCCTATGTCATCAAACTCTCTAAGCGGGTATGCATATTATGTTTCTTTTATTGATGAATTTTCTAGGAAGACATGGGTTTACTTCATGAAGAAAAAATATGAAGTATTCAGTAAGATCAAAGAATTAAAAGCCTTGATCGAAAAACCATACTGAAAAGAAGATCAATACCATTCGATCAGATAATGGCAGAGAATTAACTTCAAATGAATTCAAAGAGCTATGCAAAGAATCATGGATTAAGAGGGAGTTGTCCACTCCTTATAATCCACAACAGAATGGGGTTGCAGAATAGAAGAATAGAACTATCATGGAAGCTGCAAGAGAAATGCTTCATGATTAAGACCTTCCTATGCATCTTTGGGTGGAAGCTTCTAGAACAGCGGTGTATGTATAGAACCGTACTCCACATAGAGTACTCAAGAACAAGACTCCTGAAGAAGTCTTCTCTGGTAAGAAACCAGAATTCAGCCATCTCAGAATATTCGGATTTCCTGTGTACATCCACATTCCAAAAGAGAAGAGGACTAAATTAGATCCTTCGGGAAACAAGGGTATATTTGTGGGATACTCTGAAAGTTCAAAGGCTTAGAGAATATATTTCCGAGGATATAAGAAGATTGACATCAGTAGGGATGTGACATTTGATGAATACACAGCTTACAGCAAATCCAGAAAGAGACATGCTGAAGAAGCAGAAGCACCCATAATTGATGATACAACCATGAATGAAGAAACTGGAGAAGAAGATTGAGAATTTGAAGAACCATAAAGACTTGTAGATCCAAATCTGGAGAAGAATCCTCATAAGAGGAAACCTGCTTGGGTACGAGAACTTATCTAAGGTGCGGAAAGATATGGGGCTCCAGAAGAGAATCACAGAGAAAGAAAGAGGACCAGATCCAATTCCGGGTATGTAGCTTTACTATGTGATTTCATTGATAAAGAACCTTCCAGTTATGAAGAAGTGGCAGAACAGAAAGAATGGAAGGATGCTATGATCGAAGAGTACCAATCAATCATGAAGAATGATGTTTGGGATGTTGTCCCAAGACCGGACGAGAAGTCAGTTGTAACTTCCAAATGGATCTACAAGATCAAGCATGCTGCCGATGGTAGCATTGAAAAGTATAAAGAAAGATTTGTAGCTCGAGATTTCTCTCAAAAAGAGGGAATAGACTATGAAGAGACCTTTGCACCTATAGCCATATACACTTCCATCAGATTAGTACTTGCTCTGGTTGCAGTGATGAAATGGAAGATACACCAAATGGATGTCAAGATTGCTTTCTTGAATGGTGTAGTAGAAGAGGAAGTGTACGTAGAACAACCACTCGGTTTTGAGACACATGACAGGGAGTCTCACATATGCAGATTGAAGAAAGCCCTATATGGTTTGAAACAGGCACCTAGGACATGGTATGGTAGAATTGATAGCTTTCTATCCAGTTTGGCCTTTACCCAGAGTAAAGCAGATTCCAACCTTTACTACAAGGTTGAAGATGGCAACCCAGTGATGCTCCTACTATATGTAGATGATCTATTTGTGACAGGTATGGATGGGTTGATTACTGATACAAAGAGAAAGCTTACTGCCGAGTTCAAGATGAAGGACTTGGGTATGATGCATTACTTTCTAGGTATGGAGGTGTGGCAGAGTGCGGATGGAATCTTCCTTAGACAAGGGAAGTATGTAGTAGAGATCCTAAAGAGGTTTGGGATGATGGACTGCAAGATTATGGCCACACCTATGGCATCAAACCTAAAGCTATTGAATGATGTGTCTTCAGAGATGGTTGATGCTAGGATGTATCGTCAGATGATTGGATCATTGATGTACGTGATGAACACGAGACTAGACATTTGCTTTGCTATGAACACCTTGAGCCAGTTCTTAACAGATCCAAGAAATGTTCACTTGATTGATGCAAAGCATATTCTGAGATACTTGAGGGGTACAATTGATTATGGGCTCAAGTATGATGCGAATCAAAAGATTAACCTAGAGGGTCATGTTGATTCAGATTGGGCAGGAAGTGCCATCGATAGAAAGATCACTTCAGGGTGTTGTTTCAGTATGGGATTAGGTGTGATCTCTTGGTTTAGCAGGAAGCAATCCTATGTGGCACTGAGTACAGCTGAAGTAGAGTATGTCGCAGCTTGTCAAGTAAGATAGATATAAGGGCTACCACCTTTCTGACGAGTAGGTTAGATGTGAGTGCTGGCCATTCTGTAGAGTAGGACAGATATAAGGCTACCGCCTTTCTGACAAGTAGGTCAGATGTGAGTGTTGGTCATTATGATGTGACTATAGGATTAGGTCCTATATGATCAGATATAAGGGCTACCACCTTTATGACGAGCAGGTCAGATGTGAGTGCTGGCCATTCTGACAAGTAGGTAAGATATAAGGGCTACCAAAGACCTACGAAGAGGTAGGCATACATCCAGCATGAAAGAAGCCTGGATCTGTAGAACTTCCTATGACAAGAAGAATCATGAGATAGCACACATGATGATGACCAGGTGAGATCTAGATCAAGTATGATCCAGATCTAGTTATGATGACTCCAAGAGATCCAGATCGAGTGATGATCTAGATCCAACAGTGATGATCCAGATCCAGATCGAGTGGTGATCTAGATCCAGTCCAGTGATGATGATCTAGATCGAGAGATGATCCAGATCTAGTGATGTTGATCCAGATCGAGTGATGATCCAAATCGAGAGATGATCCAGATCCAGTGATGTTGATTTAGATCAAGAGATGATCTAGATCCAGTGATGATGTCCCATGATGATCCAGATCAAGAGATGATCCAGATTCAAAGGATAAAGATGACTTGAAGATGAAGAAGACTCGAGATGTAGATGAAGAGATGATCCAGTTGATATAGAGAAGAAGACCAGTGCTGAAAATTGTGTCGAAAGAATACCTTCCTAGTTAAGAGGGAGTGTTGATGTATTTGTAACTTCAGAATGTATTCATCTATGTATATTATGTATTGTAACCCGATGTTTATTCTGGGATTTATCTATTATGTATTTGAGTCATGTTGTCATGCCCCGATGTTCCAATTGGGAGGATAAATAATGTAAACAAGTCATGTCAAGTCATAGTGGGTAACTCTCCAATTGTGTAAGAGTTAAAGTCCCCACAGTTCCGGGGCACTAGGGTTATTAGACCTTTCAAGTAGAGGTCAGCCCTAGTACGATTTTAGTCATGTTGAGATTAGTATAAATAGAGAGCTGAGATCTCTATTTAGCACACATCACTCACACACTCAAGTGTAGCGCATAGTCGAGGAAGGAAAGACACCGGGGCTAGACAAGAAGAAGATTACTACTGTCGGGAGTGCATCTTACTGTTTTGGGGTTTTACATCTTGTGCTGATTCTATCTCTGAGGAAGTTGTGGGGTTTCTCCATTTATGGTTTCCCCGATCAAAAACACTGTGTTCATTGTCTCTTGTGTTTGATTGCTGTACTTATTATTCTCTCAGTAAAGATCCTAACATAATTCTAGCTTACTGTTGAAAAACTAACAATAACTATGGTTATATGGTTTCCCCTTCTCAGGGAATATCTTAATACAAAATACCCATGAAGCCTTATATGGGCCATGTGGGAGGAGGATACTATCCTATCTGTCAAGTCCATTTCCTTTATCAAAATCAACCCAATGTGAACCAATATTTCTAGGGAGTGTGGAACCAAAGGGCAGAACCTAGGCTCCCATTTTTAGCCACGTTGAATCTTCCTAACCAATCAAAGCTTAGGAATGACCCATTGTGTCATGATCCAATGTGGCTCCTTTTCGTAGCCAAACTTATTTCGGATATACAAAATTTTTAGGGTAATAATGGGAAGGATATTGGTGATAATTTTACTACATTTAACTTGTGCTACTCTTCGAACTCACTGAATCATGATTCTGTTTGACTACGACTATTTCAACACACCCTCACAGCTTCTGTAGTGAAATGGCATATAGAGTTTTCTAGGGGAACCTATTGAACCTTCAATGATTTATCCTTGGTCTTCCTCAACCTCTTTCAGCTATCGGTACCGACCTCTTGAGACATTTTAGAAAGATAATCCCACCCATATCTCTGATCACATTCAAGAATGGTGTAGACAAAAGAGGTTGATTAAGGCCAACATTCAACCCAATTTTTTATTGGAATGGTTCTTGAATTCTTTATTACTATATATTGTGCAGGATGTCTCGAAATCCAGAGTGACTACTTAGGAACTTGCTATCTTTAGAGCTCAACAATTAGATTTGATTTATGCTCAGTTTGGGATTCTTTATGAGATTATACATGATGCACCATTGTCAAACACTAATCGTAAGTTCAAACTCATGCCACATGTCAATGGCATTGTTGGATCTGTAAGTACCAAATCTTTCAATCATGTTACAAATAAAATGAATAATTTATCTATTAACTAGTCTATAGCTAGACGAGCTACCTCCTCATCCACTACCACCCAATCGATAGATGTACTTTCTATGCAATCATCGAACCAGAAGGGTAACCAACGACCCAGGAGAAATAGAAAGAAAAGAAGAAATAACAAGCAAGGTGGGAATAGAAAGGAGAATCAAAACTATGACAAGAATGATGATAATGGTGGGGGGGAAGTAACCTAAGTGGAAGGTCAAATTCCCTTGGAATCTTTATCATGGAGACCATCTCTCCTACTTGTTCCATCGAATTGAGGATGCCTCAAAGTTTATTGCATAGAGCCTATCTATGTTGATTGATTCCCTTGCTCATAATAAAAATATGGCTTCAAGGACCTCTAATACCGTAAGGAGTTCTAGTGGGAATCAAAACCTACTATATGTGTAAGGTGGTTAGGGTTGTATAAACATGATGTGAACAACCAATCTTGTGACTCGTTCACGAGACTATGGCCTATCACAAGTCATGATGGGTAGAGAGTCTCCACCTCCCAATATTTATTTGCATATCGAAAAGCCTAAAGTTATAACATGCATAAAAAAAAGGTGTATTAAAGCATTAGGGGCACAATCCTAATTCCTGAGCCTCCAAGTATTATTCCATCATTGAGTATTTGGGCCAGAATCCTTGTTCCATGTCGATTCTTGAAGTTCTTTAGACTTGCCTTCACAAATGAGAGTGTTTTTAGTTTCTCTTGGGGTAGCTAGCCTGAATGGATCCATTATGGTTATATTTCAGACTCATGATATCCATCCTCTCTTTCCTTACCATGTGGCTTTCGAAGTCTAGGTGGAGTGTTTAAAAAAAACCATTAAACACACATTTGTTGATGAAGGCTCTGTAACCTCCGTGATGTATTTGGATTATTGGAAAGGCTTGGGTTCTTTCGTGTAGTCCAAATCTATGACTATACTCACATCATTTGATGGACCTTCAATCATACTACATCACGTTATTCCCTGAATTCTAGTCTAGTTTTGAGGGAATACCATGTCGGTCAAAGTTGAGGTGGTTGATGTGGCCCTCGACTACAATATTTTGTTGGGATGAAAATGGATTTATGCTATGATGGAAATCATATCGTCTACATATTATTTCATGTGATTCCATATGAATATAGGATCATGACAATCGATCAACTGTCGTTTGATAATTCAAGTTCATCGGCATCATCGAGACCTACTATCTTGACCATTGATAATTCTCAAGTGACAACTGAGAATGTTGGTGTTGGAATGTATCATTCATTAATGGGAAGTTTTAATATTTTGGCACCAATTTTAGCAATTAATACTACTGCTAGTGGTGTTACATCACCTTTGAGTTTGCTCCAATTTTGCACCACGTATTTGGATGACCCATGGAATCTTCCTTCCTTGAGCACTTCGGATGAAGATACTATACCTACTAGGGTAGAAATGTCATTTTCTACATCAGAGGCCACTTATCAAGACATACTTAATCTTACTATGGATCTTGGTCCTTCCCCTTTGCAGAAGGAAGAGGAGGATATTTTTGCACCACATGCTTGGGAAGTTGTATCATAATGCTCACATGATTACCTTGATGACACTTCTCCTTCAGATGAATCTATTCTCGAGGCCATGAATGGTCGAGAACAACCTTTCGAGGAGATGCATTAATGATCTTACTTCCTCTCGAAGCTCTAATGGATTGAGTGTAATGACTTTAGGATGACCTTAAGAGATAATTTTGGTCATCCTAGGATCCCATTAGGCACTCATGGAATATATGTAGAATAAAACATAGTGAATATATCTACAATTATTCCAATCAACATTTCTAAGATTCATAGTATATTTGAGAATGTTTAGAGTGGTGCTAATTATTCACCCTCTGAAGTTAAAATGTACATCAATCTATTCAAATAATGTTGTGATCTATCTTCTTGGTCATATGATGAAATTTGAGGTATCTATCCCCACATTGTTGAACATGAAATGGAAACTTATCCAAATACTAAACATGTTCGACAATGCTTATATGCAATGAACCCTCCTCAAGTGTTTGTTCTTAAGTTTGGGATAGAAAGGTTGCTTAAAGTTGGACTTATATATCTGATTCCCTTAACCGATGTCCATCCAACCCCGTTCCCGTTGAGAAGAAGAAAGGGAGCATTTGCATATGTACAGACTTTAGAGACCTGAATATGGCTTTCCCAGAAGATAAATTCCCATGCAATTCATTGATCATATTTTGGATGAGTGTGTAGGAAGTGACATATTTTAGTTTATGGATGACTTTTCATAATACAATCAAATCCAAATCAAACCCGAGGATCAACATAAAAATTCATTTATATGTCCTTTTGGTAACTTCTCATACCAAAAAATGCCTTTCTACTTCAAAAACAATGGAGCTACTTTTCACCGGGATATGACCTTCTCCTTTCACAACCTTAAACATATTATCAAATTTTGTCTGGATGATTTACCTTCTCACTCTCAGTTGAGAGTGCATCATCTGGATCATTTGCATTTGGTATTTGAAATATGTCATCGTTATCAAATTCGGTTAAATCCTAAAATGTGCATATTTTTTGTTAGGGATGGCTGGTTATTGGGATTCATTTTTTCTAATGAAAATATTAGGATTGATTCACCAAATTTTGAGGAAATAGTACGATTGTATGTCCCGCACGCAATTACACACCTTTAGAGTCTCCAAGGGATGGAAATTTCTTATGTCGATTTGTTGTCAATTATGCCAGTTTGACGAAGGGATTTATGCGCTTGTTGAAAAAGGATACTCCATTCTTGTGGAATCAGAAAGCATAAGAGTCCTTCGACGCTCTCAATAAATCCTTGACATCGACGCCCATACATAGTCCACCTGATTATTATAGGGACTTCTTGTTATATGTTTCTGCATGTCTAGAGATCATTGGCATGGTTCAAGATAAAGAAGATGATTAGCTCCATGAGCATGTTATTTATTATCTTAGTTGAAATCTTAATGATGCAGAAACTTGATATAGTCACGTTGAGAAATTAGCCTTAGAAACCATCTATGCAGTCCAACATTTGAAACATTATATCTTTTTGTTCCAGACAATGATTATATCCCATATCAATCCATTTCAATTTGTCTTGAATAGGTGGATGATAGGGGTGATCATAATAAATGGATTGTTATTTTGCAAGAATTAGACCTCAGATTTGTTTTGGAGAAATTGAAGACCTCGTTAGGTTTTGTTGAGCTAATGACATATCTCCCTAGTATGGGTGAAGATATGATTTATGAAGATTCATTTATGGATGAACACTTTTTTTCTCATTTCATCTACAAAACCTTGGTATGGAAATATTATATGTTATCTTCAGACTTTGAAGGTTGCCCTTAATATCTTAAGGGATGAACATCGATGATTATGTCATAACTCTAAGAACTCTCTCATCATTGATAAAACTATGTATCTTCATGGGGTAGAATTGATTTTGCATCGTTTTTTGATCCATGATGAGGCTGAGGGTGTGCTTAATGATTGCCATGGTGGATTGTGTGGTTGTCAGTTATCTGGGATCGCTACCAAGGTAATTTTCAGGGGCGAAATTTCGCCAATTGGTTATTTTTTGGGTTTTTTCTAAAAGTAAATTCGCTATTTGGTCATTTTTAGTGTCTAATATCACCTATATTTACATAAAATATGTTTTTTTTAATCATAATATTTGCCAAAATTTACACATTTCAGTGTTAATTTATGTTTTTTATAATCATAATATTTGGCAAAATTTACACATTTCATTGAAGCTCGGAATATATGTTTTACCTAACACTTCTGAATTAGAAGAATGTTTAGGCGACTTATAGTGTTTGGATGAGCAGCGTCAAGATGTTGTAGTGGCTCTAGAGATAAATAAGCACTATGTCAAGGCCCAATACGATAAGTTCGTATATGCCCATCATTATACTAAAGGTAACTTGGTCCTCTTATATGACCAAGATAGAAAACCATTAGGGGTGGGTATGTTCAACCCCATGTGGCATGGGCCTTACATTGTGAACAATTTCCTAGGTTTCCCATGAGTTATAGGAATATGAAGGGAATTCCTTAATGGATCCTAGAAATGGGCTCTACCTTAAGAAGTACTATGCTTGAAATTCAACTTAGGTTGGTACCTTGTATATTATTCTATAGTTTGTGAATTATATTTTTGTTCCCTTTTAGTGTTATTAGTTTGTTGGCATGCTTCCTATTCTTTGGAAGATGTTGACAAGTATTCAATATACTTAGGATTTGCTCATAGTACCAGTCGTCACACCTAGAACCTAGTTTAAGTTGCTTGGGTTATCTACACACCTAAGGGTCAACTAGTGTCTTTAGTAGGTGTGTATCTTTGACCATCTTCAAATAATGTTGTTGAATATAGCATTGTGATTGAAATATTATTCAATATCATTTTGAATGGCATTCAATATCTTGAAGTTCTCCTGGACTCGCAGTTAGTTGTGTCACAATTGAATTGCATGCACCGTATTAGATATCCTATGTTATTGACAAGATTCTTACGAGTTAGATTGTAATTGGAGCAACAGTTTGATTACATTACATACATTCACATACATAGACATTATAATGATTTTTCCGATTCATATGCAAATTACATTTTAGATTGGAATTTTTCTCATCATTAAAGAAGTAAGTACATAAAACATTCAAATTTAGACACATGTGTATATATCAAACCGGTCACTATAAGCCTTTATTTCCGAATAAGTGTTCCAAACATTGGTATCATAGTAAAAAAATGGGGCCTTAAGCCACCAAAAAATATATGGCCACTATAAAATGAATATCCTGGAATCTATGCATATGGGTCTGGATGATGGTCATGGTAACACACTACAACATTTTCCAAACTCTTAAACACCCTAACCCACTTACCGAATATGCCAACCACATGCCTCTGCGTCGCCTCGAGCAAGTCCTTGACTTGCACCATGGGGATCATGTTTGTCAATTAAGCCATGCTTCCATGTATGTTCTGTAATGTTCGCTCGATGTCAACACCAATCATCTCATCTCCTCATCCCCTATGTCAATCTCTTGGGAATCCATCCAATTGTCATAGAGCTATGTATGCACAAATAAACCTAGTGTCAGTACTTCATACCACCAAAAACATGTTTTTATTTCCTTATATAAAAAATACAAAAAAGTCAAATAATTCAAAAAGAAAATATGGGATGCTACCAATATTTTTAAATGCAGAACTTGGTGGTAGTGGCATATCTAGATCTCCATGAAAGTTGATCCAATCATACAGATAGTCATCCATGGCAGTGATATTTCACCGCAACAAGTGGAAGAAGTGAGGTGGGAAAGGAGTGGGTGCCCTACATCCCCCTAACCTCTGCATCACATCTGTACAACATTCTTAGGATGGATTTTGTAGACTGCGAGAAAGGATCTCAACTCTACGGCTAAGACTTGGTACCCTCTAAAAAAATTAAGTGCTCAATATGTTGGCAAACCCCCAAAAAATTATACAACCCACCTTGCAGTTCAATTGTTGTTTCATACCGGAAGGAGACATCTACATGATTTCTCTTTCCGAAGCTTGTCATTTATGGAGGATTGAAGTGGTGGAGTCCTAGGTGGAAGGACTCGGTTTCTTGATTTTTACGAGGTGCCGACAGAGTTTGTCATTTTGTATCTCTATTTACATTAATAGAAATATACATTTGTCTTCTAATTAATGTGCAATTATGAATATTTTTCTTCATTAATGTAATTTCTTTTTATACATGTTTAAATTGAATATGCTAGATTATATACTAACACTTTATCTATCATGCTTATATATCTCTTTGTTGTTGAGGACAAAGTGTAGGCACACGTTTTGATTGAGAGCTTAACCGTGGTCATCTTCGGACATCTAGTTGAGATACAGTTCTTATCCCTAAGTGAATAAATTTTATTTTATGTATCTAACACACTTGAGAATTGATTGATTTTTTCTTTCATACTTTCTATTGTGGTCCGCTCAAAGCCATAGCATGTTATGGGTTTTGATTTAGTTCTATATTAACATTTTCTTGTGACTGTTTGCTTTCATTGGATTCTAGGTGAATGTTTTATTTAGGTTGTTGGTTCTCATTGGATTCCATTGCAAGTGGATTAAAAATGCTCCACAAATTAAAAAAAAATGCTTTCAATTTATTAGTTATTCAAATTTGAATAAATAATTAATAAAACAACAAGAAATAAAAAAAAAAAAATAGTTCCCTAGCAAAAAGCTTGAACATCCCCCTTGCAAAGTTGGATGGCATCTCTTAGATGCTTGGATTAGCGCCCTGTTGAGTTGGATGGTAGCACATGTGTCCTCATGTTATATTAAGGCATGGAGTATTACCTTCGATTAGCCGCAGTGTTGTTTAACAATAAACAACCCTCTCACCCTGTCTTATGTTTATCAAGAGCATGTGTGTACTCCTAATGTGCATGTGCTAGAGATGGGCATGTACTATAAGTGTGTGCATGATCTTGTTTCTTTGCAAATATGGAGTATGGGGAATGTCGAACTATGAGCATGTGCAAGATTCCATGAACATGTGCATACTCATGTATTTTTTCTGCTACTGTGGTCTAGTTGCAATGGTTTTGGAGACCATATTTGTTTGGGGCCCCCTCATGCTTATGATGAAAAGACCCTTCAGCCTTTTTTTGTAATCAACTTGCCACAAATGGGCATAGTCGCCACATCTCTTCTCAGATATTAAGCTACCACTAGTTTAGTTATTTTTATTTTATAGTATGTTTTGTTTCATTCAGTTAATTGAATTTGAGTTTATTGTAGCAGTGTGATATATGCATGTGGTTCTATATATGCTCTTTCATTTCGTTCTGACATAAATATGGATCAACATTTTCCAAAACACGTGCTCAAAATTCTAGAAACTACCCTAAGAAACAACCATCATTTCGTAAGAAAGGGGTTCCATCCTTTAGAAACAAAAACAACCATAGAAAACAATGTTTTTCGGCACATTGTCATTTCTAGATCGTTTTCAAAGGAAACAACTCTATCCATTCCATTTGTGGTAACAATGGAATATGCTTCCATTTTTATTCAATTTTGGTAAGAATTTTTTAAAAGTCTTAGTGTAATGAAATATTTTAAAATGGGTCAAATCAAAACCAGTCTCAAATTTGTGGTGAGAGACAATTTAATAATATGGAATAAACCATTCAAATTTGGAGTAATAGGATCATTAATGTGTACCCAATGAATGCATTATTACCCAATCAATGTATCCGACTAATGATATTAACAACTTATTAAAAAATTACCTTTCTTTTAAAATATTTAAATTTAGTCATCGCGGGCAAAGCAAGTGGTAAGTGGAATTGTTGAAATTGGTTGTAAATGGAAGGTCTTTTGTTCAAATCCTCCACCTAAATTTCCCTGTGACTCTTTCCTTCTTAGTCCGCACAATAAAATTAAGATTTTAATATTTTTTGAAAAATAATTTTTATTTAACATCCATGAAAATGGGTCAAAACACAAAAGGTTGGTTCTTCATACATACATGTACATACAAGAAATCAATATTTTTTAGAAAATAATTTTTATTTAACATTCATGAAAATGGGTCAAAACACAAAGAGTTAGATGTTGATACATACATGTACATACAAGAAAGCATTAATAAATACATATCTCGAAACATAATTGATGTAGGGGAGTTATTTGGGCAACAATCCTCTTCTATGGGTATTTTATATTTGTATACTTCTAATTGGTGTAAATTCGTTTGGGTTAGTGTTTAATTTTTTGTTCTCTCCTTAGCTCCATGTTCCTATATTTGAAATTTAATTTGAACATTTTTATTGGAGAAGAAGACGTATTAGTGGCCCATAAATTAAATTTTTTAAGGTGTACTCTAAATGCTCTACATTTTCAACTTTTTTTAAGCATATTTTTCAGGATTTTTTAGGAGTCTAGTTCGAAATTTAAATTTTACCAACAAAAAAATACCTGATTCCGACCAAAACCTATAAATTCCAAAACTTAAAATAAATAGATAACTACTTTTTTTAATCTCACCATTACTTGAGCTATAAATAGAAGAGACCCCTCACCCATTATCCATTAGTGAGTGTATTTGTACTTTTGTGTATTGTTGGGTTGGATTTAGTTCTCTGTTGTGTATGAGAGAAAGGGAAGGAGGGATCTATTTCTGCATCTCCTTGGATGCTTTTGAGAGATCAAGAAGAAAACAAGAGAAAGAAATTGCTTAGTAAAGTTTATTAGAAAAAGCTAGGTCTGATTAAGAATAAGAATGCATTGTTGATATATATAAAAGAACATGTACTGTTTTTCTATATATATTATTATTTATTACTGTATGGTGCTGAACTTCAAAGTATATTTGTTTTTAGTTTGCTAGTTTGAAGAATACTGTTTCTTTTTTTGTTCTCCGACTACCGAGCTCTCTCAGAATTCATTCGGTGCGAGGAATATGTATTGCAATTACTATTGCAGCACTTAGCTTTTACTAATGGCAATTCCAGGCCAGCGAATCAATCATTCACCCACAAAAGGTTCAAGTCACCAGATTCAAACTTGAATCTCTAGTGGGCCAATCATTCATTTGTGATATATATATGAGAGAAAGGGAAGGAGGGATCTATTTCTGCATCTGCTTTGGATGCCTTTGGGAGGTCAAGAAGAAAACAAGAGAAAGAAATTGGTTAGTAAAGTTTATTAGAAAAAACTAGATCTGATTAAGATTAAGAATGCATTGTTGATATATATAAAAGAACATGTAAGGTTTTTCTATATATATATTATTTATTAATATATAGCCCTGAACTTGAAAGTATATTTGTTTTTAGTTTGCTAATTTTAAGAATGCAGTTTCTTCTTTTGTTCTCGACTCCCGAGCTCTCTCAGAATTGATGAAGCCCCGAAGAATATTATTGCAAATACTATTGCAGCACTTAGCTTTTGCTAATTGAAATTCCAGGCCAGCGAATCAATCATTGACCCACAAAAGGTTCAAGTCACCCGATCAGACTTGGACCTCTAGTGGGCCAATGATGCATTTGTGTAATCCAGCTGCTCGCGGGACTGTTCATGATATTGATTTCGTTTGGATCAACAGGAGAAATATGAGCCATGAGCCACGTGACTAGTCTTGGAATTTGAGAAATATTGATTTCGTTTTTTTCCGAACCAAATCGTCCTGTTTTTTTCCTTAATGGAGTAGGCTAACGAGTCGACGATTTCGCCCGGTGGCGATCGTCGCCCTCGTCCCGTCCGGCAACCAGCTCACCCATTCCGTTAACGGAAACGACCTTACAACCTTGTCAAACTTCATAAGGTATGGCCATGGTGCATGACCATCATCCAATACGGAATCCATTAATATGACACCCACTCAGAATGTCAGATGCCTGCATTTTGATGTGTACGTGACCGAAATGGATGACTCGAAGCTGGGAGGGAGATGTAAATTTAAAATTTGAACAGCCCAATCAATGTAAATGCAGATTCAAATTTTGAGTAAGAAATTTACGCTGGCCTAGACTTACTGGAGTTGTTTCCCAAAGGAAGAGGAAACCAGCAAACCAGCAGCTAATTCTCGCTTAATATGTCCTTTGAGGAAGGCCTGATATAGTTTTCTTGGGATGAGAAGATGTTTTTCGGCCGCTTAGTTTGTTATAGATTTTCTGTTCGAATCTGGTAGCGATTACCTGGAGCTCTTCTTGAAGATATAACTTCATTTTTAAAACCAGTTTCAGTAAAGATGGAACATTGTGTTTCAATTTCATTCCGTTATTGACTTTCTTTTTTTAAATTTATTTTTCTTTGAATGAGATTCGAAGCTGATTTCAACATATTTTTGTTTGGCTGGACCTATTTTTTTTCTTATGATTTTTGCAGTAATGTTTTTCCATTTCCTGCAGCGGTTTGATGTCAGCAAGGAGACGTCTATTGGAGTTATTTGGATTTCTTGGAATCGTTCCACAACTGACTGAAGGGAGTATATCTCTTCCTTGCATTACGAGCCTTTGAAATCCCCCATATAATGGACTCCTGCAGCGGTTTTGCGTGGAAAAGAATCTTGTTATAGTTGTCTATTAAATTCTTCTACATAGAATCTTACCGAATCTTACCTGGAAAGTGTGGAAATTCTATTTTGACTCTATGTTCTTCATCTTTATCTTCTCCTTCAATACAACATTCTTTTATTGCACCCTAAGATGCAATTACTAGCTTAATGTAAAATGTATATTTTAATATGTTGTTAGCTTTGTTATATGCAAGCAATTCGTCAATAACCTGTTAATTCTTTGAGGGTGACACTGATAGAACCGCATACTTCTTTTGATCACAGAGAAACGCACAGATGGTTCATAAGTCACTTGCCACTTGTTTTTAGATGTTAGAATTTTCTCGCGGCCAATAAAATTTTCTCTTTTCCATTTGCAAAGCGAGAGTAAAAATTACCTTTGTTGAACAACGCACATGTTTTTAAATTTATGATGCTATAAACGTGCTCCAATGGGATCACCTTCTCGTGAATGTAAAGGTCTAGGTAAATCTTGTTATTCCTTTAGGAATATTCTGAATTGCTTGCTTTAATCTTGTTGCGTTAATTTATTTTGGTTCTGCCTATATCTGATGCTGGCTTTGGTGCTTGTTTATTTCGTGTGATTTACAACTCAATTAATAAACACACTATTTATAGGTTTTACACGCATGAGTTTTCATGTATTATGGTTTAATAACCTAGGACCATTATAACTTAATAACCAAGGACCAATATATGTAGACAAATTTTTGTCAACCTGTCTCCTATAGTTGTGTGCTTTCCCCCTGTTGATGTGTTCCAAAATGTTTTCCTTGTGATTTTGATACGTTTTTGTGCACTTAGCCGCCAACTCCAACTTCCAAATCCTTAGAATATGTGTTCGAATGGGTGTCACTATCAAACTAAGGTGGGTGACTAAGTATACACTCGATAAGTCTACGCATTACCATGGTATATGAAAACTGAAAAAATATGTTTGCTACAATATATTTGGCAAGAACATAAACTGAAAAAATATGTTTGCTACAATATATTTGGCAAGAACATAAACTGAAAAAATATGTTTGCTACAATATATTTGGCAAGAACATAAACACGTCATAAATGTGATTCACAAAATAGAAGGTCACGCATCTACTTTATTTTTTTTTCACATGGTTTACATCCTTGAGAATATATTCCATAGCTCGTTATATGCACTGTTATAATTCTAGGGGGGCCACCTAAAGGGGCCTCGCCCTATCGGCTCCAATTTTGGGAGTCTAGCCCTGAAGGACCCAGAGAGTTGGATTCTTCATAATTGAACCTTTGACCTCACTATCAAACGGTATTTGGATTTGGACTCCAACCAACTAAGCTACCCCTTGGGGCTAAAGTGACGCATCTACTTTCAAAAGAGGGAAAAACAATCAAAGAATTTTATTTATGGAGGAAACCCCAATTACCCACCATTTGAAGGGACTAAATAATTTAGTAGTCTCATGCGTAAGCTAAATATAGGCTTCCATGTGTACTCTATCATTTATTTATAGGTATTTTTTAATCAAATATCAAATAATGTCTTTAGAGAGGTGTTCATGTCATTGCTTGGGTTCATGGATAATTTTAGGGTGAAATTTAGCCCATGGGCTATTTTTAGGGGGTTTTCTCGAAAAAAAGATTCGCCATTTTGCAATTTTTGAAGCCCTGTTTCGCCCAATTTTGATGGGGTAAACTTTTTCATCCTAAAAATTGCCAAATTATTATATAAACGATATAAAATCCTTGGAAATTAAAATATTTTTTGAAAATTATTGCCAAACATTTTATAGTTGGTGCTTTAAGAATTGGTAAGATTCGCCAACATTTATACACTTTTAAATAAGTATGGTTCCTTAAAATCATCCCTGCTTGGGTTGAGATTTGATTGTTTTATAATGTAATTTCTTTAAAACTCATATAATTGATTACATGGGAATTCCAATCCATGGAAAGCAAAAAAAAGGATTTGTGTTAAATAAAATAAAGCATTTCAATAATAATTATGTTTAATAATGATTACTAATATAAATGGTGCTTGTTAGTCAAGAACAAGTTTTATTAAATAAATTTTAATTTAGAACATGATATGCTATTGTAAAGTTTGTTGGTTGGCTAAGAAAAGTTTTATTTAATCAAATTTCAATTGTAAGAAAGGTTTGTTAAATCTAACTTCAATTTAGAATATGACATGGTATTGCAAAGTTTGTTTGTTAGCTAAGAAAAATCTCATTCAATCAATTTTTTTTAAGTCTTATTTAATCAAATTTTAGAGGAGAGAAATCATGACTCCCATAATAGTCTACGCCATGTTGACAAGTCCCTTGAATGTTCAAGTGGCATATGACTTTGAAAACATATTGAACATATACATTGTATTTTCAAATTGTTGGTATAAATTCAATTATAAACTAACCATAGGCACAATTATGTCATGGCCCATATGCATGGCATGATCATAGATGTTTTTCCTTCAAATTTGGTTTCAATAAGTTTGGTGTTATAGCAATATTTTGGAGATTTTGAAAAAGCGAATTCGCAATGACGCAACTCATGTCTCTTGTTTATATAAGGTAGCTTTATAAACTAACTTTCTCATTCTATTTAAAGACTAACTCATGGATCCAAATAACTCATTATACTTTTTTAAAATAACTTACTCCATGATCCCACCATGATTTATCTAACTCATTTTTTAAGAACATTATTGCTCCTAGTAAATCATGTATAAATGAATATCAATTTTAAAAAAATAAAAATAATTAAAAACATTAATACTTATCCATATCATTTAAAGACTACACTATTTGTTTCCAAAATCTCAAATTTAAAGACTACATTTTAGAATTCAGAGTTATAATCTTAACGAAATACAATTTAAACTAAATAAATCTCCATGAAAAATTCATTTGATTCTTGTATATATACATTTAAACTATGGAAATCTTAGTATATCTTTCGTGCTTAAGAAAAAGACCCATACATTTATAGATTTTAGAATTTGCCACGTGAGCCATAACACACATTTCAAATTCAACTTAAGTAACACATTTCAAATTCAACTTAAGTAATGGTATTGATCCCATATAATATATTTTTAAAATGTTTACCTCATAAACATAATAGTAATTGATGTTCATTTCATATTTGTATTAATGTTTATTGATGTTGTTCATTTCATATTTGTTTGTTATTGCCTTTATATTGAAAGTCTTTTTTTTTTAATGTTATTACATGTTAGTGGATTTGTGTGCATGCCCTTCATTTAGATTTCCTTTCTTACAATTTAAAAATCCAAGTGTTGTGAAAAATCAAGGGGTAGATAATAACCATGTATGAAGAGATGTATTAGAATTTACAAAAGATTTGGCTTGTAAAACTCAAGTTATGGTTGCAGTGATGGGAGTTGTGGATCTTATCATCGATTGAAAAATAGTATGGGGAGTGAGCAAGAGTTCTTACCTTTGATGTAGAAGACCACTACAACAGGTTGTGTAGTTATTGCACTTTTGTAACTTGTGTTGCACTATAACCAAATCTTGTTTTGGAAGAAATTTCTTTCGTTGCTCCTCTCTTTGGGATGGTTCGTGAAATTGAGATGGAAAAAAGACACGGACCAGCCTCATTGCATATCCTCATTGTATATGCACTTGATAGATGCTATATATGGTTTAGACAAGGGATTGGTACTATCTAGAATAAATATTTTAAAGTATGAGTAATTTTTGTAACTCTTAGAGCAAACTTTCTTATTTAAGCTTAACTTATATCTTACATCAATACTTTTTGTGTGAGTTATCATTCCTCTCAAACTTTTATTTTGCTTTTAATTTTGATTTTATATGACAATAATCATCGTTTCTTTAATTTACTAATTTTTTCATTTGTTATTCCTTGCTACCTCCAACTGCATATTAAAATTCCACTCGTGTTAAATGTGAATGTTTCATTACAAGTCCAAGTATTCTAATATTTTTTTACATCTATCTCAACCCCTCCAAATAGTCTCTAAAACCTCAAACAATCAATGTGCTTCAAACAAAGCTAAGATTTGAATTTCAAGTAGATTGTTGGGAATTTGGAGACATAGAGGTAGTAATTGACCCATTCTTGAAAAGTGGAGGATCTTGGGTAAAAACATTTTGTGGCTTTGTGCAGTCTTGATGGTTATGTAAAATCATATGGTAGTGAAGAATAGAAATAATGGATTGACAAATTTATGTTAATTTAATGAAATAGAAGTTAAATTTCAAAACTTGTTTAATATTTCTCAAAAATATTATATAGGTTTCAAATGAGTATATCTATATTTAATTTAAATTTCATTCTAAATTTAAATTGATTTTATATTATTTTATTATTTCCATATATATTAATAGTTTGCATTGTCATTATTATTTATACCCAAATTGTGAAAGAATTTGCATGCTTTTTCTATATCAAATCAATGAAATTTAGTTTGATGTTGTATTTTAACCTCCTTAGTCTACTTAATCTTCTTAATCTTCTTGGTAGTGCTCCACCATCAATAGAACATGAAAAATAGTAGAAGCCCTAAATACCTCTACCCTTCCTACCAAGAAATTACAGACCAATAAAAGGACATTTTTTAAAACCGATCTGAAAGAATCAAGTTGTGATTACCCCATTCTCCAATTTCACGTTCAAGGCATAGTGGCCACCATGCTTGTCATTGGCTTTTGCTTGTTTTATTCTCTGTTTGAAGGAAAATTTGTAGTCATGTTGTCATTCACCTCAATTCCTTTCATTAAGAAAAGCCACACGAGGCTCAAAGAATATGATCCAACTACTACAATGGTTTTTTTTCTATTTCTTGTGCTTTGTGCACATTAGCTCTAATTTGTGAAAGTTTCCAAGGTCTACTTCACTTAGAGGCATTTCATGCATATAATTGTTCCCATTTTTTAATACCAAATTGAGATAATTTTGGGTTGTATATGAAACTTGTCTCAATGGGACATCTAAATCTATTCTACCAATTGATTTCAAATAGATGACCATTGGAGAAATGTTCATCATCCATTGCTTGAAAACTGCCACTTAGAAAAAGACATAGAATAAAAGTTGGTTCTGATTCAGGTATGTGTTGTGTATGCATGTGCGCAAGGCAAGGGACTATGTACACGAATGGATGGACATTATCCCTTTTACTATTACTCATACATTTCCTTCAACAACATAATTGGTATAGGCACACAAAAAATGTATTTGAAACAGTGGGAGAAAGATGATTCAACCATGAACTACTGCCCTACACTTACATATCAACATTCACATTGGTTTTTCCTTTGCTTAACAAATTGGATATTTTCCTTTCTTAGATATGTTCTTAGTCAATTCTTGCAAAGACATCATGGCGCTCAATATCAAATACCCCACGATGCTGAGTTGTGTTGTGGATCTTGGCTTCCCTTTCTCTTATTTCATTTCCAAGTGATGTGTCCATATGCAATCATACTAGAAACCATGCAGTTAGAAAGTGAACCCCCTCAACCACTAAGATTAAATGTAATCAACTATGCAGAATACATGCCCTTTTAAAACACAACTATTCATATCCTTTATTTTTCTTGTCTTCTTTTCATTGGTGTTGGTTCCATAATGATCTTTTCATTTGAATTAAAACGTCATCAAATCTTTTTTAGTTTCTTTACTTCAAAAAACACTACAACATTTTGTTCCAGATATTAGATATCCTTTGAAATCAAATTTTACTTCTATATAGACAAGCCCATAATTTAGTAAATCTAACCATGTGCCTAGGTTGTAGGTAAGTGAAGTGTTTATATCATTACTTCTTATATAAATACATATTTTAGTGATTTCAAACTTGTTATTAGCATATTTTTAGTTTTAAAAACTTTATTTACAATCATATTTAACCAATGCATTTATATGGGAAAACAATGTTTTAGCACATGGAATTTTGTACATCGCAATTAAAGTTGAAGACATACAAAACCAAGACTTCATGAGATTGGTAAATAATCTATTTTTGTACACTTTTTCTATATTGATTTATTTTATGAGAAATCATTTACTTTGAACAAGAGAACGTTGAAGGGTATTTCGAGCTTTGTGCTAAGACAAAATTATACTTTGTTATGGAAATGGGACGTATATTTTTAAATAGAAATGTATGATGATGTCCATGTAAATCTAGTTAAGAGTTGGATATCTTATTTGTCTATGTAAATATAAGTTGATTATGCTTGTTTGATTGGATTTATCCTCTATGTAATAACAATCTTGAAATATCTTATATAAAATCTCTTGCTTTTTATGAATATTAACAATTTTATAGCTTATGTTGTGGCTTATTGAAGTAGCTTCTATGATTATAAATCTCCTTTAAAATATCTATCTTGTGGCAAGTTAAACTAACATACAATCGTATTTCTTCTATTATGTGTAGATATTAACACAATGATAATCTATTATATAGATTTTTGAAATAGTTTATATAACTATAAAATCTTTTTTCTATTATCAACAAAGTAAACAATAAATAAAGACATTTGCACTATTGAAATTCCATCATAATCAATATAATTTGGACAAATTATAGGAAACATACTCACCTAAGAGATAAAGCAATTCATCCCCATTTCAATTAAGTTAGTGAAAACTTCTTAACATGTTATAAGCTATTGAATCATATTTGAGGTTGTGCAAGTTTGATTCATGTTCGAATTTAACTTTAAAAGATTTATTATTTTGAATATAACATTCACTTGCTTTATTATTAGAATTTAACTTTAAAAGATTTATTATCTTGAATCTAACCTTTTGATATAGATAATATTTTATATAATATAGTATTTTCCTTTATGGGTATGTATACAAATCACAAACAATTGTGTCACTTCCTATTTTTGATATTCATTCATATACCTTATACCTATCAGAATAAGACAAATATATTTCTCAATTTGAAGTCATATTTACCAATCTTATGTTATTATTGATCTAACACCCATGCAGTTTTGAGAATCGTATATGGAAAACAAGAGGTCTAGTGGCATGGAAGAACCTTAGAGATTATATATAAATGAGATGTTTATATTAACCAATATGCAGTGGACAGTGTTGAGTTGTCCAACAATATATGCCATTCAAGCGACCTAGTTTTGTAATATGAAAAATTAAAATATACCTCATCCCCAAGTTGATATCACTTGATTTAACACTAGGACATGACAAACAACCATATAGAATAGGTAAAATAAAATAGATATGATTGATGTTCATTCACAACCTAGAGGTACACAGAGTACTAGAGAAAAAACCTCGGTTCTATTGCTAAAATGTCTTCATATACACATCATAAGGCTCTCACTCTTGCATGCCAATTGGGAAACTACTTACAAACATTAGGTTAGTTATAATTAACTAATCATTTTCTATTCCCCAATCTGCCAATTCAAAAACATGCCTACCCACACTACCCTAAGCATGCCATTGGTAGTGCTAAACAAACATGAAATCCATAGCTAGATCATATTGCACTTCAACAATTATTTAAGTGGGTTGGAACTACCCTTTCTATTAACTAGAGATTATGGCTCACATGTAACTCCATGTTATATTAATCACCCATGTTCTCACCGTGGCTTGTGAGATTTGCATTGCCTACTTATGAACTTTCTATCATCATGACACTGCGTACTTATGCATATTCTATCATCACGACTTAGCTAAGAGAAATCAATCTTTAGTTTTTTTCATCGATAATGGCCTTTGGTTATTCCACATACAAGAAATCACCAATGCTTCCATTTTTTGTTGATTTTGTAAACGACCAATGATGTCAACGTCGTGTTGTTTTCCCTCTACTTGTCAAGTAAAATATTGAGATGAACCATGATGTGTATTCTAAGGACTTGAGAGGAACTTATGTAATTATCATAATAGCAAAAAATGGTACACTAACCACCCCATTTGGTTTGTATGAATTACAAGAGATGCACTAGTGTAGGTTGTGTTGTCAGAATCTATGGACTCATCCCCATCATTTTTTGCATATCCCTTGCAGGATGTGGACAATGATGTCCTCCCAAATATAACAACGATGAAGAAGGGGTCAACTATGTTCTAGCTCTTCTACTACATGGACCACATTGAAAGCATCTGTGGTAAGAATTGTCATGAGTTCAAATCAGAGTGATGGCTCAAAAGTTATAAATTTTAAACAAAATCGTTGTTGGTATACCCAATCTTCTGTGTAGGGACACGTTGGTGCCTAGGAAGGAAGCTTCCCAATTTAAGGGAATTTCTATGGGATATATATAGAAAAATATACTAATATGTTATTAGTTCGTTTTTTACTATTTGGACAAACTTTGACAAAAGGAGAACAAATAACATTGTGAGCATGTCCCATTTAATTGGGTATTTTACTATTTTAACAAACTCCAACAAACAAAATAACATTGTGAGCATTGTCCAAATTTAGGTTGCCTCTTGACTATTTGGACAATCTCCAATAGAAGAACAAAAATTAATGCTATGGGCATGGACCATTTAGTTGGGTTTTTTACTAAGTTGGACAAACTTATGAACATGGTCCATTTAATACTATGTTGGCGAGAGGGACTTGATATCTAATTATCATATGTTTAAAGTCTTTGATTGACTTTGATTGCAACTGTTAAATATAATATTAATAAATTGAATTTCAAGCAACACGGTGTACAAAAATGGAAAACACACTAGAAAATATTTGTCAGTCTCACTTTTTAAACTCAATGGTCCATAAGATTATACTATAATACTTGTGTGTAGACCTTTTGTTGTAAGGTGGGTGCCAATATTTTTCTTTAAACAAGCCTCAAAGTACAAAAAAACATCATGAGCATGGTCCATTTAATACTATCTTGGTGAGTATGTACTCTTGAATGCATTTAGGTTTTCATATCTAACAACAATAACAAAATTATCTCCCCCTTCTATTCTCCCATTCCGTCTTTGTGTGGACTTGCTTTATTTTTTATTCATTTAGATGTCACTAAAAAGCACACATCAATTTGCTATATGAGTTTTTTAAATTTAATAATAATGAAAGGATATGTGTAATTTTTTTAATTTTTAAACCAATCAAAAATATCAAACCACATAAAATCTTTATTTTAGATTTTACATATAATTTTTAATTTTCATTTAAATTTTCATTTAAATTTTACTCTAGTATAAAACATATTTCTTTACATTGAAAGCTCTTCAATTTTAATTCCTAGTTGAAACTATTTTTTATAGTGTAATTATTAAAAATCAGAAAAAATTATACTGTGATTACAAATAATAAAAGCTGAAAACTATGGCGATTACAAATGAAAACTGTTGTTGTTTCTAGCAATAACATATCCCAATATTCTTACATCTCACATCGGAATCTTCCTGCCACCTCTATACACCATATTCTATGAGAATCCATCACTCACTTTTGAAAATTTATTGGTTAGTGTCTATTCATATGACCGCCTGCGCTCCAAAGGAATTCAACTTCTCCATTAGAGTGGATTCATAAGGAATTCAGCTTTGAAAGGATGGTTTTAAGAAGAAAAAACAAAAACCCATTCGAAGAGCAACCCTTAAGTCTTGAGCCCCGGCTGCTCCAGAGAGACGGCGTGTAGTATGAAAAGCTGACAAGAGCATACATTTCAGACAGCTAGAGGGGAAATGGTTCCTGTGACAGAGGAAAATGCCGTTTTGGCAGTGGCAATTCTATATTCACCATTTTGTCGCTCCTCTGAATGGAGACGCTTTCTCTTGCGCTGAGATATGTCCAGGATTTTGCAGCAGTCGGATTCCTGAAACAAGTTGCCCCCACTGTGTTTCTTTGACCACCAAGTCATCTCCGTCTTCATTGCTGACTGCAGACTGTCGAATTAGAACAAATGCAACTGATAAATTGATAAATTGCAATAAAACATTAAAAAAATTTATAAATTGCACAATTGTGACAATCAACACGAGGCTATAGTCAATGAAAGTAAGAGAACTAAATTGAACCAGGAAAACCATCGTAAGAAATATTCAAACAGAAAACAGCATATAGCTTATCTATCTCGAAAGGGTTGTTCTTTCATTTGTTGCAGTGACTCTAGTTGAAGAGTACTTAGGTCCAGCTGCCCTGGATTGAAGGCTTGCAGAAGCATCTTAATACCTCACCTCCTCCACGCAGACTTTCACGATTTTTCTCCAAGAATTTCCACACTTTCCAGGTAAGATTCGGTAAGATTCTATGTAGAAGAATTTAATAGACAACTATAACAAGATTCTCTTCCACGCAAAACCGCTGCGGGAGTCCATTATATGGGCGATTTCAAAGGCTCGTAATGCAAGGAAGAGATATACTCCCTTCAGTCAGTTGTGGAACGATTCCAAGAAATCCAAATAACTCCAATAGACGTCTCGTTGCTGACATCAAACCGCTGCAGGAAATGGCAAAACATTACTGCAAAAATCATAAGAAAAAGAAATAGGTCCAGCCAAACAAAAATATGTTGAAATCAGCTTAGAATCTCATTCAAAGAAAAATAAATTTAAAAAAAGAAAGTCAATAACGGAATGAAATTGAAACACAATGTTCCATCTTTACTGAAACTGGTTTTAAAAATGAAGTTATATCTTCAAGAAGAACTCCAGGTAATCGCTACCAGATTCGAACAGAAGATCTATAACAAACTAAGCGGCCGAAAAACATCTTCTCATCCCAAGAAAACTATATCAGGCCTTCCTCAAAGGACGGATTAAGCAAGAATTAGCTGCTGGTTTGCTGGTTTCTTCTTCCTTTGGGCAACAACTCCAGTAAGTCTAGGCCAGCGTAAATTTCTTACTCAAAATTTGAATCTACATTTACATTGATTGGGCTGTTCAAATTTTAAATTTACATCTCCCTCCCAGCCTCGAGTCATCCATTTCGGTCATGTACATATCAAAATGCAGGCATCTGACATTCTGAGTGGGTGTCATATTAATGGATTCCGTATTGGATGATGGTCATGCACCATGGCCATACCTTATGAAGTTTGACAAGGTTGTAAGGTCGTTTTCGTTAACGGAATGGGTGAGCTGGTTGCCGGACGGGACGAGGGCGATGATCGCCGCTGGGCAAAATCGTCGACTCGTTAGCCTACTCCTTTTATTAATAGAATCAGTGAAAATCATTAGCGAAAATTGTTATTTTATTCATTATGCAGTTTAACATTGGAATTTACTTCTTTTGGATTTTGGATTTAATGGCCGATTTTAAAATGATCCGAATCTTTCAAATTACATTTTAAACACTCCAAAATACAATTTCCACAATTTTTTCTCTGTCTGATTCTACCGTTTCCCTGTCTGATTCTAACGGATTCCGTACACTGCTCCGTTTTTCTAGTTCAACACGTTTTTGACCGCTTAAATTCACAAATAATAGAAAATTTCAGGAATAAAATTATTAAAACAATCAGTTTGACGTTTGCAAATAACTGTCAAAATTACAAATACTGATGGTAAATTGTAGCATCAGGAGTAATCTGTCGAAATTACCAAAATTGTAATGTTAAATTGTAACATCAGGAGTAATCTGGCAAAATTACAAAAATTGTAGTATCAGAACTAATATGTCAAAATTATTAATAGCTGTTAAACTGTAGCATATTTGTATATATTTGTAGCATTTTCGCGCCATTGTTCAAGTTAGTTTCCGTTGGATTGTAACCCTGAATACTGCAGATTCGAACCCTGCCCCCGCCTGCATGTATGAGATCTAGCACAGGGTCGGTCACTAATACCAATCGCTATTCGACGACTTCAAGGAAGGTTATTGATTATGGCAAGAATCAAAACTCAGTTTCTTTATTTTTGAAAGTATTCTAGTTATAAATTTCTGGTAAAAAAATATATACGTTCCAATTTTTCTTTGGAATTTAATCATAAAAGCCTTTTGGCTTTGTTAATAATAGATAAAGCATCTTGGTTTTGTTAGTTAGTCTAATTTCTTATTATCATTTGGCTACAAACATAAGTAATCTATTTTTTCCAGGACGAGAAGCCTGAACGCACACTTATTATAGCAGAAGCATAAGTAATCTATTTTTTCCAGGACGAGAAGCCTGAACACACTTATTATAGCAGTAGATGGAAGGGTTTTACACCTTTCATTGTTAAATCCTGATGTTTCATTCCACAAGATCTTTTTATTCTTCTCCAAGTACTGCAATGGTATTGTAAGAGATGCACTTGTAATTATAATTATAGTACTGGGAAAAGAGCTAGACAGCTGTTGGTCCCGGGATCTTAGTGAACTATAATACATGACCACTATAATATGGTAATACAGGTACGAAAAGAATAACTCCTCATATCCAAGGACAACCAGATGGATTTCAAAGTCTGAACATATCCGAATTTAGGAACACATATTCATTTCGGGTAAGGAGAAGCCCTCCTATTCTACATTCAAGAACTCACCACTTTTCTCCAAGAAATTGGACTGGTTGGTGAAACATCTTCAACTGGTTCCAGAACATAAGATCAGAAAGGAAACAATAGCAACGCCATGATGCTGCACAAAGGGGTAAATATAGGAAACAATATAAAGCTTTCCTAAACACTACCACAACGGATTCCTTCCACGATACCCGTAACTCAAACTCTTCTTCAGCTATGATTTCCACTTCATTTTCCACCCATCAGTACCACCATTTTTATCATGCTGAAAAGGATGGAATGAATACCAATCAATCAAGTTACATTGATTGTATGGTCTTTTGAATGAATGTACCATTTTTATCATGCTGAAAAGTATGGAATGAATACCAATCAATCAAGTTACATTGATAGTATGGTCTTTTGAATGAATGTAACTTGATTGATTGATTGAATGAGTGAATGTAACTTGATTGATTGATCGTTTTAGCATGATAAAAATGATGGTCTTGATGGGTCGAAAATGAAGTGGCCATCATTGCTGAATTAAAGGTTGAGTCATGCGTCTCATGAAACGAATCAGTTGTGGTAGTGTTCAAGAAATATTTGTATTGTTTCCTAAATTTACCCCTTTATGCAGCATCATGGCGTTGCTTCAGTTTAGTTTTTGATATTCAGTTCTGGAACCAGTTGAGGATACTAGCGTCACCAACTGGTCCAATTTCTTGCAAACTAGTGATGAGTAAATACATGTTTAATTTAATAAGAATCTTTTTTTATAATAATGCAACAACTAGGTTAAAACTTATGCACATAGCATCACATGTTTATAAGGATAGAATGTTCATAAGCATGTTTACTTGTAAAAATGCAACCACTAGGATATAAATTATGTACATAAAATCACATGTTTATGAAGATAGAATGTTCAGCAAGACATTCCTCATTTCCCTCTAGAGTGGCAATAACAACTAAGAAAACAAGGAGGAAAAAGGCACTCACCTCTAAAGACTCCAGAAATGTGAGATTCCCCACTATTGATGTGTTGGTGCTATGTAAACTCTCAAAGTTGTAGATAATGTTCTAATAGTTTCTTCTAGGAATGTATTAATGTTATTGATAGAGGAAAAAAGTATATATCAGCAAGAGCTTTCTCTTTCAAATAATCTAAGGAATAAGGTTTCTAGAAATGCATTAAGGGATAGTGAATGTACCTAGAAAATGGATGTACACACCCATTTGGAACTCCGAATTTGGAGCTCTCTCAGAATTCCTTGAATCAATCATTGGCCCACAAGAGGTTCAAGTCATCCTATTGAGACTTGGACCTCTTATGGGTGGGTGAATGATTTATGGGATGCCATTATTGTTCATATGTTTAATCGAGAAACTCGCAAGACTTCGAAGGGAACTTGTGGTACAAGTTCATGATATTGATTTCGTTTGGATCGACTTGAGAATTATTATACATGAGCCACGTAACATTCTTTGATCCTAGAAATCGGGACAATCAGTCTTGTAATTTCACGTTTTACAAAACCTTTTTTTGTAGTTCAACACGTATTTGCCCATGTAAATACACAAAGTGTTTGCAAAATAACTGCCAAAATTACAAATACTAATGTTTAATTGTAGCATAAAGAGTAATCTGTCAAAATTACAAAATTTGTAGCATGAGGACTAATATGTCAAAATTATTAATAGGTGTTAAACTGTAGCATATTTGTATATATACTTTTTAACTTTTGTGGAATTGCTCAAGTTTCTTTCAGTTGGATTGTGATTTCTCACCATGTCTTTTTTGTTATTATCTTTATTTTCATGGAAGGTTATTAAATAGGGAAAGAATCAATAATTTGTTGCACTTTTGTCATTCAAATAATATAACAATATCTATCTATGAATTAGGAGGGAAAGGTGACTTTATAGGTATAAACTCAGTTTCTTTATTTTTCAAAATTTTTAATTGTAGATTTCTAGTAAAGAACTTATATATGTTCCAATTTTGACACTTGATTATCAACTGCGTAGAATTTATTGTTAGTTGTGGAGCTTGACCTTCCAGATCCAGAGATATTATTCAATTATGTTTGTATTCTAGGTTTATTGTACACTCGTTCCTCAACGTTGGGGTTTGGAGCAGCAACCCGAAAAAGGGGGTTCAAAGGTAGTGCCCCCGAGAAATGGGAGTTCGGAGCCGGAGGCCCCCAAAAATATTTTTTGGATGTTTGTTGGCCAATAGTTTTGCGTACCCATGGTATTGGATTAACCGTAGTATTTTTCCATAGTGTTTCCTTTATAAAAGGAAAGCATTGTAATATGGCTGTGTATAGTATTGTATTGTATTGTAGCATTGTAAACAATCTCTGTGATTTTGTGAGAGAGATTGTGAGAGCGTGAAGAGGAAGCGCAACAATATTTCTGTAGGCTGTATCCCTTCATCTTTCTAGACTGTAATAAAAGGAATGAAAATTTATGTGTGGACATAGCCCATCGTTTGGGTGAAGCACATTTTATCTATGTCTCTTTGTAATGTTTGTTGCATCTTGTTTAATGATTTAACTATATAACTGTTATTGCTCTATGGTCCTATTTTCTAACATTTATTGTCTTTATATACTTTACTCTCCTTATATTTTGCAGTGGATCTAGATTTGATAATGCTTGAACTTTTAAACGTGATTGGCCTTCTTTTTATCCGACATGGTATCTTCCTTTGGTTTCCTTGTAGTTTGATGTTAAAGTTTTTTCCTTGGAATTTGATCATAAAATCATTTTAGTATAACCTTATTATTAACAAAACTATAAATGACTTTATAATCTAATTACATGGAAAACACCTTAATATTAATAATTTTGTAAGATATCTATAGAAAAAAGTACCAGAAGGAAAAGCAAACCATTAACTTATCCCAACACAAAGGAAATGAGATAACAGTACAATGTTTAAAAATACTAAAGTATATACAAATTGCATTAATTAATTAATTATGAATTAATGTTAAAATTGCATTAATTAGTTAATTATGTAAAAATCTACTTTTTCACAAATTGAATTGACCAAATGGAAGATGTTTCATGTTGGAAAGTATTATCCTCTTTTCATATGGAGTGTATGGGTGAAAGCAAATTGAAATTCTATGTATATTTATATAAATGTATTTTACAATGTATCCAATTTAAACTTAGAGCCTAACTTTCTGGTAGATTATTATAAATTCTGGAATCCCTAACATCTTACGCAGTTCCAATGGCTTTATTAATAGTGTTCCACAGCTGCCCCGTAAACTGCTCATCATCTAAAATGTAAGAGAACAATTGTAGCCAGATGTCAATAGTCTTCGCAAAATTACTACCTCGAGTGCTGCCCGCAGAGGGCATTCCGCAGCTACGGTCAGGGTCCGCAGGTATGGAAAAGGAACCTTGACATGTTCCGTAGCTCTAGGGTTAGCCGGTACAGACATATTGCGGAACATTGAAAAAGCTTCTCTTAACATTGATTTCTGCTGGAGTAGCATAAAACTGAGTGTTTGGTTTTATATTTTATTATTATTATATATATTGAGTTTTGGAACCTACATGTGCTACAAACATGACACATCTCATCCACGTTTGGCTATTAAAAGGGACTCTTGGTTCAATGAAAATGGAAAATGAGAGTTATTGTGATTATGTCAACTAGTGAGGAATACCCATCCATAATATTTTAGGGTTATTGTGTCTACTCTAGATAAAATAATTTCATGTTAGTATGGGTGGCCATATTTCTTTTAATTATGCACTCCAATCACATGGTGGGCTCATAATCTCGAATTATTTGTTTATAAAAACCCTTTATACTACTGAGGGAAAGTGATCAAACAACCTAGGAAGGAAGGAAATAAGAATCATAAAAATATTGTTGGAAAAAACCCTAACATACATCTATATTATTATAATTTTTAATTGTTAATTCTTGCTAGCTCATTCAGTTAAGGTGCGGGTCTCATTAGTAGGATGAGCCTAGAAGCTAGTTGGGGAGGAGACACCAAAATATCCAACTATGTTGTGATTTATTAGGCTATTCAAACAAAAAGTCAAACAAACAAACAAACAAAAAAATCTATTTTTAATTGTTTATTATAAAATGTGATAAAATCATTAAATGTCGATTCAAGATAGTCCTAAATGTACAAGTAATTTGACAAAGAATAATAAAAATAATCAAATATTATTTAAGGATACAAGTTGCTAACCCATAAATATGGTATGTGTGCCTAGAGGTGGGATACAAACAACTTACTTGGGAACTCCACATTAAGAACTTAAGCTATACAATATATTCATTCAAATATTCATATAAATACTTTCACAACATTCTTATTAATCAATTCACTTGACATAAGAAATGAAAAAAGATTGCAACATAAAATATCAATCAATTTACATGATATGAGAAATGGAAAAAAAATTTCAATGGAAGTGACATTATTTTGAATGCTTTGATGACCTAGATTCCCCTAAGTTGCAATTTCTTAGAAAATGGTTCAAATCATTGGTCCCAACTGAAAAGCATTGAAACAAACAAAAAATTTCTATTTTTTAATTGTTTAGTATAACATGTTTTCAAATCATTCTTTGTCATGAGAAGATAGTCATAAATGTATAAGTAATTTGACAAAGAATAATGAAAATAATCAAAGATTATTTAAAGATGCAAGTTACTAACAAGTAAGCAAAGCTAATATCTAGTATGTGTTCTTGGAGGTGGGAGAAAAACAAATTATTGGGGAAATTGAGATTTAAAACATTAGTTATAGAATATATTCATTCAAATATTTATATAAATACTTTCACAACACTCTTGGGAAAATATAAGAAATGAAAAAAGATTTGAACATTAAATATCAATCAATTTACATCAATGAGAAATGAAAGAAATATTTCATTGGAAGAGATATTGTTTCAAATGGTTCAATGGGCAGTCAAGCCTTACCTTTGGAGTAATATTGAACTTCCTCTTATTTTATATATGAGGATATGGTAGTAACAATACCATATCCGTTGTCCACGGGACAATATTTTGCTGAATAGAACCTTCCCAACCAACCCTTCCCCAACAACCAACAAGGGTAGGGAAAGAAAAATCAAGGAAGAAATCAAGGTAATAATCAACCACAAGGAGATGGGTAACCGCCCAAATTTTCCACCAACAACGAAGCCAAACCACCAGCACAAAACCCCTAGCATATTGACCGACCAGGAAAGAACCTGCAGTTACAGACCAATCATCTGTGTACACTATGAAACACCTATGGTCAACATGCTTCTGTGCCCTCACATGGTTCACGTCCAAAAAATTCTCCAAAATTGTGGTCAACAGGATGCCAACATAGTGGCCCAAGGTCATCCCTACCCAACACCACTAGGTCCTCCTCCCATGGTCCTCCAAAGCCCTCTACCACACCAAGGAATGGTTTCAACCCAACCCTTCGACCCACCTCCTCCTGCAGTTCCCGCCGTGGCCCCACCTATAGAGACTAGAGTCCAACACCTTATGATGGTGTCATATAACGTCAACCTCTAGAATCAACGTAACTAGTACGCCTCCACCATAGAAACCACTGACCCAAAAGTGACATCTACTTCTAACACTTCCAGTATACCCCTCCATTTATCTATAACCCCCACTGATGGGGCAACCAGAGTCCCATGGTTTCCTATGCAACGTATCGCAAACAACATGAATGCTGAAGCTACCCTAAATTATAGCATCATTGACAACTTGGCCCAATCACCTACAACCATGTCTACTGTAAAAGTACTGAAAAATTTACCTAGACAGTGAAAAGTGTTGTTATCCGCACTAGGTGTTGTTGATCACTCTGATTCTAGGTTGATCATGTTTTATTTGGATCAAGGAGAACCCAGGATGCCATCCACCGTCTCCTTCCAAGTTTTGGTCTCAATTCAGAATTTGGTCATACATTGATGTATCATTGATGAAGGGGAATCCACCTGTGTTATGTCGACCTTTTTCTAGCAGAAACTTGGGTCCCCTGCCCTTCAAAATTACACTAGTGCCCTCCGTGCCTACAATGGCTGCTCTACAAAGGCCCATGTAATTCTTCTAAATGTCCCTATTTCATTAGACAATAAAACAGCTTTGATTGAAATCAAGGTTATTAACTCCCAACTTGATTATAACCTCTTTCTTAGATGTAGCTACATGTATGCCATGAGAGTCATGACCTCCACCATCTTTCAACTCTTGAAGTTTCCTCATGATGGAAATATCGTGATTGTCGACCAGATGATTTACTACGATCCGTAGGGGACGGCCACATCAGAACACATCATTCCTACCATTGATACTTCCATTGACAACGTGTCCATCCCTTCCATATCTATTGTAGGCCCAGGATTATTTTCCAAGACTCATATGGGGGACACCTTCCCATATTTACCACCTCTCCCTACGTCAACTAACACAACGAATTTGTGTACTATCACATCCAGTACCATCTCGACCACATCACAACATCAATCACAAAACCAACCACTGCCACCCCAAAATTATTGGGGTTCCTTCCGAATTCACCCAATTCCCTTCATATTTCCACCATATGGTATCGTGAGCAGTCCTGTAATGGCTACTCTTAATTTACCTAATTTCACATTGGGAATTCTAGTGTGGTACCTTGAACCACCTACCCCACCTACGATGCCCTAGCTTGTGTTGAATCCCATCCAACCTATTGAGATGGACTAATACCCTCCTTTTGTCCCATTGAACATGCATTTCATCCCCAAAACTGCCCCTCCTCTACCAAAGAAGGTTGGGGAAAGGCCACCAAAGAAACAGTCGATCCTCGCCTAACTCCACCTTGCACTTTGTGCGATATCCAAGGTCATGAAAAAAAATATTGTCTAGAGATACCTATCCTTCGCACACACATAGACGCTATGGATACAACTGATGGTACTCCAATAGTCATCATCCCAGGTATGCCAACAGTCAAGAACAAGTCATTGAGAGAAAACCATCCTTGCACAATTTGGGGCTTGTATGGCCACTATTCTCACCATTGACAATACTTGTCCAAGTATCATTATTTCCTTCATGAGCTTTGGCAGCACACGTGAGTACAAAACCACCGTCATTGAGGAAATTCACCCACCATCTACCTCCTCTAACACAACCACCACTTAGACAATATCTACTTCTAGTATTACTTTACTATCCTCGACCATGGGAGATCCACCTGTATCTATCCCGACACCACTTTCATGGCGACAGAGATATCATAAAATACACCACCGGTTTTACCCCATTTCACTTAGATCATGACGTGGATTCGGTTCATCCCATTGAATTCCAGATTCCTCCCCCACGTACTTTATGCCAACTTCAGAGTCTCTAGGGTAATGCCAATTTCCTTCGCCAGAGGCCATATGCCTGAGTTGCTCACCACGCAGCACTTGTGGAACAGTTTTTATTTTTTGTTTTACATGATTTTTACTATGTGTTGGTGGCCCCCTCCAGTTGTTTCTCCATGTCTAGTTGCAGTGAGTCCATTGTAGAAATCCTTTGCATCATTTGTACATGAGTAGGTGGATATAACCCCTGCTTCGATGCCAATGGTAGCCCACTGGATGGTGCGGTCCTACATCTACATATGCACATAGTATGTTGCATGTATGATCTAACTACCACTATTCTATGATACCGTCAAGTCCCAAGACCTGCCCTAGAGGTCGAGGCCTCTCCATATCTCCCTGGTATTCCATGCCCATGTATGTATCATCCTCTATAGGGATAGGAAGCTACAACCATTGTGCAAAAATCTCCCAGTTCGAGAAACGATCTTCTAGATTGCCTCCCTCCTTACAGATTCTTTAGGCAATTTCTTGGAGTCACGTCGATTTGCATACCACCACATGAATCACACCTTGTACATTGAGCTAGATCCATACCCATAGGCCTCCACTTGTTCTAGTTTTTACCCATGCACCATTACACCAGGGACATCATCACTAGATTCTAGTGAGAGTCATCTAGAATCCATTTGAGACATATTTTTCACCACCATGTTCGGTTTCCTATCCTATATCTTTTGACGAGACCCTTGTCTTATGCTCTCACTATGATTTTCTAGGCCATTTCCTGGAAGTCACCACGATTTGCGTTCCATCTTGCAAATATCCCTTTGTATGTATTACCATGTTCACGATCCATTCACTCCATCCATACTACACAGTTGGCCTTTTTTACTGCCATCGATCGCCCCACAAGGGGACCCCCACTATTTTATGCATTTATTCCTCTCAACCATGTTCACAACATAACCTCTTTCCATATATCAAACACTCCTCCTTTCTTGATTGACCATTACATAGTTTCTGTTAAGCTCTTTTCTGACTCCTAACATAATGAAAATATCATCGAGCATGCTTGCTTCCTTTCACACTCGTTAAAGTGATTGAAAGGGTGTCTATGTAGCCTCATTTATATCCATTTTCGGACTTGCAGGTCTCCCTCTGTCAACATCAATAAATCTATTCCAAAGGATAGACCCAGAGGTCCCTGTATCCTGGTTTCATTCACCTTATTGATTACTTCCTTTGACCACTTGAGAGGAGTCATTAGTGCCTCTCAGGGTGGCTGTATCTCATGTGCTCGACTTCAACTACATCATCGCATCATTGATATTCGTACAGGATATTTGTGCATGCATTATTTTATAGAAGACCCTGGTTGTCACTATAGTCTAGCACATTGGTGAGTCTATTAGTGGACCGAGACAGGTTCATTTCCCTTGTGGTTTTCAGGTTACATTGGAAAGAATATTTATAAGCCCCAATGTAGTGCTTCCATGTATCTCTAGTATTGATGTGGTGTATTGTACCACATAGATTATGAATCCCTGTCATGGAATCTCTCCAGTTTGTACACTTTCATATTCAGCAGAGAATGAGTTGTGAAGATATTGCATTCTAAGAGAGTTCCATTGTTCATATGTATCTGTTCTTTAGATAAGCACTGTATTAAACCTCTCATTGAGGCTACCATTATGTAACAATAGCTGTATATATATTGATCGACTCCCATATTTTTGATCCTTGATCCCATTTTTTATTCTTTTGGCATTGTTATGAGCAGGGGTATGCCATCCTCGTCCCTTTACATGTCACATATTTTATCTAGAATCACCCATTGATGGGAACCATTAATACAAAACAAAAATACACTATCGTTCAAACGAAGAAGCATCACTTCTCCATAGGTCTCTCCTCTCTCTCCACTATCCCCATGATCCTATGATGTCTATTGGCCATGCAATGAGCTCATACCCTCACACATCAAGGGGCAATCTGTTAACGCAAAAAATGCTCACCTAGCTCTGCATGGACTAAACCACATATATATGTCATTTTCCTACAATATTTCCCTTACTTTTGAGATTCACAATTGTATTTCAAGTCCAAAACATCATTATTTACCTTGGTTTACCTTCATTCTCTCCCAAACAAGGGTAGAAAAATCCAGAAAAGCGCCAAAAAAACCCAAAAAAAGGGCTAAAACCCTAAGAAGAGCATAAAATCCTAAGTAGGTTCTAACCCTAAAAGAGAGAAAAGGTCCAAAAACCTAAAAAACATATTATAAAAACAAGTTGAGGGTCTCTATCAAAATATTCTTACACCTTTTTTCCATTATTTTAGATAATGAGTATGATAAGACACATTTTACTCTCAAAGTATTCACACCCCATTTTTTCAATCATCCTATTTCCCTGCCATTCCCACTTAGTATGTTGAGACATTCCCCGTACCCACCTGAAAAAACCAACCTGTGGAGAGGCAGACCATTTTTAAGATGGCCACAGTGGCCCATTTTAAAAAGAAAGAAGGTCTAAGTTTCATGTATTTTATTTTATTTAGTTTAGTCATATATGTTTATTTATTTCATTTTACTAATCTCATTTATTGCTGTAGCTTTCTTTCATGAAAACTACCTTACTGTCCCATTAATGTAAGGCTGGTGCTTTTTCACGTAACAAGCATGAAAACCTCGTTACAATGTTGATCACTAGATATATTTATAGACATTATTATGTGAGTGTCCTAACCGATTTCAACATTTAGTAGGAGTACGACATTGTGATCCTCCACCCCCTCATCATAAGAGGGTTAGACATTTTAGGAAGCCTCTTTTCACAAAAATTCCTATATTGATTTTACATAAGTACTACTTTAGAGTCACCATAGTTCTCTCCATTCCCATCATATGGAATGGGGATATAATTCGTTCATATTCCTCTTTCATCTACTACATGGTTCTGGAACCATTAGAGGAAATTTGGGGTCTAAAATGGGCCTTATAAGAAAACGTGCCAAAATAAGTTTTTGTGAGTTGGAATTCAAGAACCAATAGAATTTCAATAAAATAAGTCAACCATAATGGTTGAATTGACATATTTGTCATTAAAAAAAACTACTTTTTTTCTTCGTATTTTCAACATATCTCATTGTGTTTTTACTCAAATTTTGATCGAGAGAGCTCGTTGGATGCGGAATTTGATTCCGCATCCAATGAGTACCCACACTGCATACTTTTGATGGACCCCTCTACCCCAAAAACAAGAAATACCTGAAAAAATGTGATGATGATGTCATCATCACGTTTTTTCAGGTATTTCTTGTTTTTGGGATAGAGGGGTCTGTCAAAAGTATGCAGTGTGAGTACTCATTGGATGCGGAATCAAATTCTGCATCCAACGAGCTCTCCCGATCAAAATTTGAGTAAAAACATAGGGAGATATGTCGAAAATACGAATACAAAAAGTAGTTTTTTTCTTTCTTCCTCCAAAATTAATCAATATTATTTTATTATTTTAACTATTATTTTATTATTTTCCTTAGGAGGCCCATTTTAGATCCCAAAATTCCTATAATTCCTGGTTTATATCGACCCAGATGGGGCTGGTTCTTTCCATACTACACGGGTGATTTTTTTCGAATTTATAGGCATCGAATGGATATTTTCCTCTGGGAGGTCGAGTGTTGAGATTCATTCAGTTCCTATAAGCTCATGTCATTTTAAATCTAACTTGCCAAACAACACTTCTAGCATCCCATCACCCACCCAATGTTCTAGTGCATACCCTGTTGTTGTATTCGAGGGAAAGATAACCCCTTACGTTGCGCATCACATCAGAATTTGTCATATTCCACCTTCTACTCCATTTGACAGAAGGTCTTCACTTCCATCATCCGGTCTTAACACCAATGTTAATTCCCTTGGGGGTGGTAGTGGATACATGACTGTTGGGTTTATATTTTACATTCCTTCTTATGTCCCATCGTCCACCACACCAACTCCTTTGAATTCCTTCCTTATGAAAAACCCTCCCTATTTCTCGCATGGCCCCCCAGGAAGATATGATCCATTTAACTATGTTTTTCCCTCGACATCTGGTGCAATTGTATTTTGTGGTTACTTACCTCCTTAAATGCCCTGGGGTCAACCAATCTATCAGTCTTATAACTATGGTTATATGGTTTCTCCTTATGAGGAAATATCTTAATACAAAATACCCGTGTATCGATATATGGGCCATATGGGAGGGGGATACTATCCAATTAGTCAATTCCATTTCCTTAATCAAAATCAACCCAATGTGA
The DNA here is from genome assembly GCA_001517045.1 of Pseudotsuga menziesii. Lineage (NCBI taxonomy): Eukaryota > Viridiplantae > Streptophyta > Pinopsida > Pinales > Pinaceae > Pseudotsuga > Pseudotsuga menziesii. The sequence continues at coordinate 147,878 of LPNX010942026.1, read as the reverse complement.
ACCAATATTTCTAGGGAGTGTGGAACCAAATGGCACAACATAGGCTCTTGTTTTTAGACACTTTGAATCTTCTTGACCAATCAAATCTTATGAATGACCCATTATGTCTTGATCCAATGTGGCTCCATTTCCTAGACAAAATTACTTCGGATATACAAAACTTTGAGGGTAATAAAGGAAAGGATCCTAGTGATAATGTTACTACATTTCCTTTGTGGTTCTATTTGAACTCATTGAATCATGATTCTTTTCGACTACAACTATTTCAATGCACCCTCATAGGTTTTGTAGTGAAATGGTATATAGAGTTTCTATGGGAACCTATCGAACCTTCAATGATTTATCCTTGGTCTTCCTCAACCTCTTTCAGCTATTGGTATTGACCTCTTGTCGACATTTTAGAAAGATAATCCCACCCATATCTCTGATCACATTCAAGAATGGCATAGACAAAAGAGGTTGACTAAGGACAACATTCAACCCATTTTTTAATTGGAATGGTTCTTGAAATCTTTCTTACTATATATTGTGAAGGATGTCTCGACATCCGAAGTGACTACTTAGGAACATGTTATCTTTATATCTCAATAGTTAGATTTGGTTTATGCTCAATTTGGGATTATTTATGAGATTATACGTGATGCACCGTTGTTAAACACTGATCCTAAGTTCAAACCCATGCCACATGTCGATGCCATTGTTGGATCCATAAGTACCAAATATTTTAACCATGGTACAAATAAAATGAAGAATTTATCTATTAACTAGTCTGTATCCAGAAAAGCTAGCTCCTCTTCCACCACCACCCAATCGATAGATGTATTTTTTGTGCAATCGACGAACCAGAAGGGTAACCAACAACCCGGGCGAAATAGCAAGAAGGCAAGAAATAACAAGCAGGGTGGGAATAGAAAGGAGAATATAAACTATGACAATAATAATGGGGGGGAAGTAACCTAAGTGGAAGGTCAAATTCCCTAGGAAGCATTGTCGAGGAGAATATCTCTCCTACTTCTGCCATCGAATTGAGGATGCCTCTAAGTTTATTACATAGAGCCTAGCTGTGTTGATTGATTCCCTTCCTCATAATAAAAATATGGCTTCAAGGACCTCAAATACCATAAGGAGTTCTTGTGGGAATTGAAAACCACTATATGTGTAAGGTGGTTAGGGTTGTGTAAACATGATGTGAGAAACCACTCTTGTGACTTGTTCATGAGACTATGGCCTATCATAAGTCAACATGGGTAAAGAGCCTCTACCTCCCAATATTTATTTGTAGATCAACAACCCTAAAGGTACATATGCATAAAAAATGGTGTATTAAAGCATTAGGGGCACAATCCTAATGCCTAAGCCTCCAAGTATTATTCCATCATTGAGGATTTGGGCCAGAATCCTTGTGCAATGTTGATTCTTGAAGTACTTTAGAATTGTCCTTTACAAATGAGAGTGTTTTAGATTCTCTTGTGGTAGCTAGAACGAATGGAACCACTATGGTTATATTACAGACTCATGGTATCCACCCTCTATTTCCTTACCATGTGGCTTTTGAAGTCCATGTGGAGTGTTTAAAAAACACCATTAAAGACACATTTGTTGATGAAGGTTGCGCAACCTCCATGATGTAATTGGCTCTTTGGAAAGGCTTTGGTTCTCCAGTGTTGTCCATATATGTGACTATACTAGCATATTTTTATGGAACTTCAATCAAAGTGCATCCCATTATTCCCTGAGCTCTATTCTAGTTTGGAGGGAATACCATGTGGGTCGAAGTTGAGGTGGATGATGCGACCCTCGACTACAATATTTTATTGGGGTCAAAGTGGATTTATGCTATGACGGATATCATATCATCTTCATTCTATTTCATGTGATTCCATTATGAATATAGGATTGTGACAATCGATCAACTGTCATTTGATAATTCAGTTTCATCAGCATCATCGGGACATACTATCTAGACCATTGATAATTCTAAGCGGACAACTGAGAATGTTGGTGTTGGAATGTATCCTTCATTAATGGGAAGTTTTAATATTTTGGCACTGTTTGTGCTAGAAATTGTTTCCACGCTACAAAGAAACAAATTAACACAATCTCAAATATTCAATCAAGCAAACTATGTTTTAGGGTTTTTGAAAGGTTTTTCTGGTTGTAAAGTTTGGTGACTGAAGGGAATACATTCATGATCCAAATAGGAACTGAATCATAAGCAAAGAAGAACAGAGATGCATAATATAATTACCAATATCCAACAGAACATGTCATTGAAGTTCATTCACAATTGACAAGCACTACCAACATACAAACCATAAACCAGCAATGAATTTATCAATCATGTAACTAAACAAGTTAAAAATGAAGCCAAAACACAGACTAAATGGTTGAAAGGATCATATATTTCATAATTCTATTCAGCAAATACACATGAGAGTTATAGTAATGAGCTCATAAACAAGTCACAAACCTCCTTAAGCCAGCCAAAAATCGAACCCTTTGTTCTCTTTTTCATCTACCTAAATACTGTTTCTCAAAAAATCAGTTAGGGTATAAACCCTAACTGTCTTCTGCCTACTCATCGATGGGATAATGTCAAAATTATAATTTACAAAATAAATTTTTTCTCAAAAAACATAACAAGTAACTGCCTAACTAAAGTATTTCTAAAAAAAACATAACAAGTAACTGCCTAAGTGAAAATACTCAAAGGTCCTTGGCAGCTTCTACCAATAAGGATATTCCATCCAAGGCTTGAGCCTTTTTCTTTTCTTTTTGTTGTTCAGCTTCCATCTTTCTCAATCTTTTAGTAAGTTCTTCATTCCGCTGCTCTAGGATTTTGACAGTCTGCTTTAGTTCTGCACATTGTAAATCTATGCTTCTCTTCCTCTTCAGGGCCTCCTTGGAAACTGCAGTAAACTCTTGATAATGATCATTTACTTCCTGTAAATCCTCCCTGAGTCTTCTATTTGCTAGGATCAAACCATCATTTACTTCCTGCATGTAATCCATTTGATGCTTATGTTGTCTGATGGTCTTTTGCATATTCTGCTTTTCTGAGTCAAAAGCCTTCCCTGTTGTGATATCCTGTATCTTCCTTTTTTATAAATAGTGAACTTTTTCCCTTATTATCAGCTGAAGGCTGTTGATGTTCATAGTCTCCCTTTGAAGGCTTTGTCACTTCTTCAAGTTTAACTTCATTTTTACCTTCAAACTTGACTTTCTATCCTAGTTTTCTAACTAAGGTTTGCCCCTTGTCTACATGTTTTTTGGTTGGCTGCTCTTCCTGCTTAATTTGGAAACCATACCAAAAGAGGAAATAGTCCCATGTTTTTCCTTCTCTTTGGAAGATAGTACTGATAATCAATTTGATCAATCCATGATGGAAAATGGAATGTGTAGTGTGATCCTGATGCTCCTTAACCCTGCTTGACATCTTCTGCAAACTTTTAAACAAGAAGAAAGGAAGACTCATCCCGGATTCACCAACAAGGTGCTGTAAGAACCTGAAATGATACTTGTATACAAAAGCATACCTCCCTTCACAGGTGATGTACCTTTGTAGGAATTTGATGGGATCCACCCATTCGTCTCTGAAATTCTGGATTAATACTCCTTTGCTCCAGTATGGAGTAATGCCAGGCAAAAGGTACCTTTGGGCATTGAAGGTGAAAGGAAACTTTTTGAACCACATTTTTCCTTCATTTCTGACTCCTTTAGCTTCAGCAACCAGCTCCACAGTCAACTTAAACTTCATGGTTTCAAATACTACCATGTCCTGGTTATAGCATTGGGAAAATTTATAATACACCTCGGTGTTATAGCCATCAATCTTCTTGAAGAAATCCAACCAACCAGCATTCTCAAAAAGCTCTGCACAACTTGGAAATTGGTCAATCCATTTCAGCTCAGTGGGCTCAGCCCTGTTGGTTTTGCCACTTTTTCCCATCTACTTTCAATGACTGAATGCTATTTCTGTATGCTTTTAGAACCCTGTCAATGTCCTAACAACCCTTTATCTCTCAAGTTCTCAGAGTTTTTACAGTCTGTTCTATTTTGAATGCAGGAAATGTTTTACACTGATATTAGGTAATTAGGTCAACAAAGTACCAAAAATCTTCTCACAAAGCTGCTGCTGAATTTAACTAACATCCAAAAATGTTCATTTCGATGCAAGACCATATTTAGAATGCATGAAAACATCTGTGTATTGTGATTCTGCACAAATAGCACCCTTGGCTCCTTCTAATGCCACTAGTGAGTTATCTCCTTGCAATAGGGATTTTGCCTTAATGCTCTCAACTGCTTACTTCTTAGATTCAGAATGTGATTGTTTAACTAGAGGATGAGATGATATGAGAGCAATCTTGTATGTACTAACTTTTCTACTTCAACTCGCATTCAGCACAAAACCAATCAGCCTTTGGCACATACTCAGACAAGGTCTACATGCAATTGACATGCTCAACTAACTCCTTGCATTGCTTATAGATAACAACTGATTCTTTGAAACCTTGGTCACCATAAATAATCCAGACCTTCAGCCTACCCTACGTGTTGGTCTTGACAAGGAAAATTGTTCAATGTAACAGTTGTTTTTCAACTTATAACTTTCCCAAACATTTAAAACCTTTTAGACTGATATTTGATCATAGGGTGTTTGTTTAAAACATAAATTTATGTTTTCCCTAATCAATTTTGACATAAGCAGTTTTTAATGGAAAAACCCCAATTTAGCTGCCACGACCAATTTTACGTGGAATACCTCATTTCCGTCCTGCTGCAAACGTTTAAAATCGATCCTTGAACTGTCTGACCGTCGAAAATAACTATCCAAGTGTCTTCAGGTCTTCAAATTGCTTCTAGCTGGCGCGCTAAGAAAGCCCTAAATCTCCTCTGTAACTGCAAATTCCATATTTTAAGTAGATGTCTTTGTTCCACTTCGCCTCCAGCTTCGTGATGCATATGTGGAGAAATTCCTTCCCATCAAACTCGGCTCATACCTCTATCTATCATGATACGCTAAGCCCTAGCTGCTGATTACCACGATCTCCTTCACGTCATGAACCACACCTGTTTGCATGATCATTTCTGTTGAAACACGCATCAAAACCCTTTACACATGTGATTAGTCACGTATAAATTGAAATCATGAGAGAATTCGGCTTAAAAATCAGCACTTTTAATGCTCGTGATATTCTTGTAGCGTCGTAGTGTAAAATTTCAGTCGTTGCACTACAAGAATATTTCAAATTCAAATTTGGCGCTGTTTTAGTCATTAATTCCAATTTAAATAAGGTTTATATGATAAACCTTGCTCTTAGAGTATATTTGTGACATCCTTAATCAATATAAGTCCTATAGAACCCTTCAGAACCTAAAGAACAAAAAATAATAAAAACCTAAAGGCAAAACTCAAAAATTTCACTTAAAACCAAAAAATTTCTAAAGTAAGTAAAAGAGAAAACTTAAGCAAATGAGCAAACTTAAAATAAAAATGACAATCAAAATATAAAATTGAAGAAAACAAGTTCATGACTTAACATCTAGCTCCAGCTGCGGGATGAAGTCCTCCCTGTGAGGCTTCAAGAACCTATAGACCAATGCCTTCTTTTCTGCTACCTACTAGTATGCAAAATTTCCATTGAGTTAGGGAGTCCTTATTATGCTTCACTCACACTGGTATATACAATGAAAAGTGAAAATATCCTCAAAGACTATAAAAATGCTTGAGGAATCGTCCATTGACAGGACTTGACAATTCCTTACCTTCCAAAGACTGCAGGACAAAAGTGTTATTATCCAAAATCTTAGACACTAGGAAAGGGCCAAACCAGAGGTTGTCAAATTTACCATTCTTCCCATTTTTCTCTTTCCTTGCATCCCACCTTAAAACCATATCACCAACTGAGAAAGTGCTATCTTTGATTTTCCTGTCAAATCTACTTTTGATCTTCAAACTGTACAACTGTGCCCTTTCTTCCACCTTTTCCCTATTCAGCTGCAACTCTATCATCTCATAAATCCTTCTCTGCATATCATTTGGCTCTTCCTGAGAATTCTGAAGAAACTTCATCACTGGGATTCCCAATTGAATAGAGAAAACTACATTTGTACCATAAACTAACTGGAAGGGAGAAGTTCCAATTGCTTGTTTGACTGTTATCTTATCATCCCACAATGCATATTGTAGCATTCAATCCCATGATCTCTTGTTATGCTTGAGCAACTTTCTGATACTCTGAATGATGTTCTTATTTGAGGACTCAGCCAAACCATTACCCTGGAGATAGTAAGGAGTTGAATGTTTCAGCAAGATACCATTCTTTTAACAAAAGGCTTCCATTGCCTTGGACTTAAAAGCCTTTGCATTATCTGTTACTAATTTCTAAGGACAGCCAAACCTACTAAGGATATTCTCCTTAATAAATTACATGATTACTTTGTCTATGGCATTCCTTGTAGGGATGGATTCCAACCATTTGGTAAAGAAGTCTGTTGCAGTTAGAATCCACCTGCGTTGTCCTAAGGAAGCTGGATTTATTTCCCTTATAAAATCCAGACCCCATTGCTGGAAAGGAGCACTTACTGCAATAGGTTTTAGGGGCAATGACAACAATTTTTGTTTGCCAGCAAAATTCTGACAAGGGATACAAGCTCTTACTTGCTGATAAACATCTGCAAACAAAGAGGGCCAATAATATCCAGCTCTTAAAATCTTATATGCTTTTGTCTTCCAGTACTTATGCCCTCCACAAGCACCCTCATGAGATTTGGAAATTACTCCTTCAATTTCAGATTTGTCCAAACATCTGAGTAGAATACCACCTGGGTCCTTCCAGAACAACTGCTCTTCTACTAGACAATACTTAGTAGCTTTAAGCTTTAAGGATCTAGTAGCTTTCCTATCTAAATGCTCAGGAAATTGCAAAAACAACAGAAAATATACAATGTCTGCATACCATGTTGATGATGAATAATAGTCCATGATCTTCTCTTTTTCCAGTATTGCTTGATCTTCTTCCTGAGCTAATTTTTCAGCCATGACATGCAATCCCAGAGCCTGACAATTTGATTTAGCTAGCAGCTTGGCTAAACCTTGTCCCTTGACAATTTTGGTAGGTCAGATATCTACATCATACTCCATGATTTTAGCAATCCACCTGCCTCTTTTCCCTTCACTATCAGGTTGTGTCAAAACATCTTTTACAAAACATAGATTCTGAAAAAATTTAAATATTTTACCAGAGCATAGGCTTGTTTTTCTAAGATACTATATTTAAGTTTAGAATCCCTGAGAGTTTTGCTGAAGAATGCAATAGGCTGCTCCAGTCCTTCCTTATTCTTCTGCAACAGAACATCGACTATTGTATCCTCTAATGCAAATGAGAATGTAAGAAATTATCTGGTAAAATATAGGCTTACTAATAAAGGAGCTTCAGTAAGAGCCATTTTGATCTTCTCAAATGCATTCTTTGCCTCAGTGGTCCACTTGACTTCCTGATCCTTTTTCAGCATGACTGTGATCTGTTTGATAGTCTTAGCAAAGTTTGGTATAAACCAACGCAGAAAATTGATTTTACCAATGAATGATTGGACATCCTTTTTACTCCTCGGTAAAATTATCTTCAATATATCCTTTACCCTTTCAGGATCAATTCTTATGCCATTAGCAGACACTAAATGACTAAGCAATTTACCTTCTTGTACAACAAAGTGTGACTTCTTTGGATTCAAGGATAAGCCAAATTTTCTACATTTCAGGAAAGTCTGCTTCAAATGTTTCAAATGTTCATCATCTGACTGTGAGAAAACAGTAATATCATCCAAGTAGATTACCACGAACTTGTCCTTTTCTCCAACAAAAGCAATATCCATAGCCCTCTGGAAGGTGGCTCCAGCATTCATTAACCCAAAGGGAATCTTGTCATACATAAAAGTTCCCTAGGGAGTTGTAAAGGCTGTCTTCTCCTTATCATCAGGATGCATAGAGATCTAATTGTACCCTGAGAAACCATCAACCATTGAGATCCTCTGTGCCCCAACTACTTTCTGCAATATTTGCTCAATTTTAGGCAGAGGATAGTTATCTTTTAATGAAGATCTGTTCAAATTTCTGAAGTCAACACACAACCTGATCTCTCCATTATTTTTCCTAACATGAACTAGATTAGCCACCCAAGAAGAATACCTGAGAGGCACTATGATCTTGGCATCCAACAGCTTCTTCACTTCTTTTTCAATAACAAGAAACAAGGCTGGATTAATCCTCCTTAATTTATGACGAAAAGGTTTGAAATTTGGTTTTAAAGGGACTTTATGCTGTATGATTCCTGTGTCATAAGTTCTCAATTCCTCATAAGACCATGCAAAAACACATACATGCTCTTTTAACAGTTTAATATACCTGTTTCTTTGTTCAACTGTAAGTGCTTTAGAAATTTTAACCATTATAGGCTGTTCTGCGGAGCCAATGTTGCAATCCACTACATTCTCTTTTGAGGACTGTACAACAGGTTTTAAGAGTGTATCATCTTTTGAAAAAATCCTTTCCAAAGGTACTAAACCTTTTGGGATGAAATTGCTCTTTAATTCAATGATTTTGTGTCCAACTATTTCATTTTCAGCAATCTCTTCCAACTCTTCATCCCCTTCATCTTCCTCTTGATCAATCAGGGAATTTGAAAACTCATGGGTAAGCTCTAGAAATATCTTAATTTCAATGTCATCTTCGAATACTCTCCACTGCTTTACATTATCAGGTACAGATGGTCTGTACCTCACCTCAATGGGATACCTCAACTGAGTGTTCTTAGGGATTCTAAAGTGTGTGGCAACCAAGTCCAACAAATCTGCAGTCTGATTATGGTCTCTTGGAATATGGGTGATGTTAAAAGATACAAAATAGTTTTCAAGCATGTCCCATACCTCATTTCAATAGACTTTCAGTAAACCCTGCTTCACTTGATAGTTACTAAACACCTGCTGAACAACTAATTCGGAGTCACCAAATGCAGGAATCTGCTGAATGCCCAAATATTTAGCAGCTTTCAAACCTAATAGCAAAGCTTCATATTCAGCAGTATTGTTTGTAGTAATAAACTCCAATTTATACATCAGCTTTACTGTTTCACCTCCAGGAGATATGAGAAGAACCCCTACACTAGCACCTTCTTTACAAGAGGACCCATCAAAGTATAACTGCCACAACTCATCTTCCTATTCTCTGTTGCATTTTACTGGCTGTTCTTTTTCAACCTATAAAAAACCAGTAGTATTGTCCTCCTCACTGAAATGTAACATGCAAGTACCTAGGTCTTCATCAGCAGCATACAGTGGGTTATTGGTAGGGTTCTTGTCATCTGTTACAATATAGGAAAACTGAAGCTCTCTGTACAGCCTTCTATTTTCTCCTCCAAACACAGGAATAGTAGCATATGATAGATCCATTTGTAAGGTCCCACCAACCTTCCTTGCCCAAGACCTAGAAAGAAGTAACCCAAATTTAGGTGTAATATCAACTACCACTACGTCCATGGTCACACTTTTCATGGGTAACTGAGCCAAACTGACAACCATGTCCTTTATTACACCTAAACACTTCACTGCTTAGGAATCAAATGCATACAGATCATGATAGGGTTTAGTGATACTCAGAACTAAAGCTTGCATAATAGCCTTTGGCATTAAATTGTGTGAGGCTCCCCAATCTAACAAGCAATTTTGTATCATTTATTCATGGACTGTCAGGGTGATGTAGAAAGGAGGTGAAGCACCTGGTTCATTTTCAGTCTTTTCAGCCAAGGCTGATCCAATGAAATCCTGGGGTTTTCTTCTTGCAAATTTATTGTGTCAGAAATAGGCTGATTGCTTGCTGAATTAAGCATTTTAAGGACTGATTCTTTATATTAAGGGTTTTTCATTCGTTTAGTTAAAGGTACCGAAATATTTAACCTTCCTAATTCATTTTCCAGGCTGAAATTCTGAACAGTTTTACTTACCTCTTCAACCTCTGTGTTTTTCTTTTGTTTTTCTGAAACTTGTCTTTTCTCTGTCACATGATCAGATGGCTGCTTAGCAGGGACAGCTACCTTCTTCTTCAAAATTTGTACCACTTGTTTTTGACCTGACCTCAGATTTATAGTCTTTTTAAGTTCATTTTGACAGACATCAGCGGTTACAGTAGAAATTTTCAGACCTAAATCGTCTTCTGTTTCGAACATATCAGCATCATAACATTCTGCATTTTGGAACTATTCTTCAGTTACAAAAACCCCGTACAATCTTTCTCCAAAATGGTTCATATCTTGGTTAGTATATTCAAATATTACTTCATCATCAACCTCTTTTTCATCAGCAACATTGTTCTGAAGAGGTGGTGGCACTCTTTGGTCCTCATTTTCTCTTCTTTCCTGCTGAATATCATTATTCATGCATTCTCTAGGCATGAAACGGGGAGCAAATTGCCTTATGAACTGGTTCTGATTATTAGGATTTCGTTCACCTTCTGGGGCAGGCTTGCTGGAGTTTTTCTCAAGCTCTAATTTGTTCAATTTTGCGGTCAGAATCTTCACCATCTTAGCCATTTCATCAATTTTCCCTTCAGTAGAAAGGGAAGATGAACCTCCTGGAGTTGCTTCCTTCTTTCCTTTTCTATCATACAGCTGCTGAGTTGTTTCCTTCTTCAATGTATTGGAAGCCAGTATGTTAGATTCTACCTCCAATGCTACATATTACATATTCAGTAAAGAAATAGGTCTCCTTTCTCTTAGTAGTAAGGAAAATTCATGATCAAAAGCATTTGCATATGTAAGTTTGGCTGATGTTTCTATAGGATTTATTTCAGCAGGAATTCTACTGTACATCTTGTTAAACCTCTTTGAAAAGTCTGCAACAGTTTCCTCCTTTTTCCTCCTAAGGGCACCAAACTCAGTTATGTAGTATGTATGATCTTTGGTGTCACCCCATTGTCTCATGAAGAGATCACGAAGTTCTTCAATGATAGTGATGGAATTAGCAGGAAACTCCCTAAACCATTTCCTTACATCTCCATCGAGGATATGCACAAACATTCTCATCCATACATCCTTGGCCTCAATGTTTTGGTTATTAGCATAGCTAAGGAAATCTTCCCAATGTTCTTCAGCTGTGGTTCCCCGCTATTCATTAAACCTAGGAATATAGTTTTGATAGTCACCCCCAGGCAATGCATTTATAGGCTGAGGCAAGACCAATGGTGCATATCTGGCTGCAACCATCCGGTCCATCATGTCTATGGGATGATTTTGGGCTACCATTTTTGGACTGACTGACTTTGATGATGAAGAAGTTTGTCTGGAACTTGATTTAAAGGGATTTTTACCTAATTTTAGCTGAAAAAGAGGTATCTTACCAGGAGAGGCAGTTTTGGCTTTTCTGAAGGATTGAGGATTAGTAAAAACTTGGAAACTGCTATCGGGGATAATAGGATTTAACCAAGGTGAGGTTTCTTCTTCTTTTCTTAGGAAAGCTAAATGTGATGAACCACCTAACTGGTCAGGGTCACACAGGGCTGGTAAATATTGAGACCTTATAATTTTCCTTGTTGTTTTTAATATTTGTTCAGGGTTTGTAACACCCAAATGCAATGGTGAAGTAGGTTTGTTTCTGGTTCCAACTCCTCTAGTAGCCATTGTGTCAAACTTGGTGAAAAATAGCCTTAAAAATGTGTTGGTTTAAGTTCACCTCTTAAAACGAGTAAAATGATAAGTATCCTAGGGAATTTTTTTTTTTCAACTTCATTCCCCGGCAATGGCACCAAAGATGTTTGTGCCAGAAATTGTTTCCAAGCTACAAAGAAACAAGCCAACACAATCTCAAATATTCAATCAAGCAAACTAGGTTTTAGGGTTTTTGAAAGGTTTTTCTGGTTGTAAAGTTTGGTCACTGAAGGGAATACATTCATGAGCCAAATAGGAATTGAGTCATAAGAAAAGAAGAACAGAGATGCATACTATAATTACCAATATCCAACAGAACATGTCATTGAAGTTCATTCACAACTAACAAGCACTACCAGCATACAAACCATAAACCAGCAATGAATTTATCAATCATGTAACTAAACAAGTTAAAAATGAAGCCAAAACACAGACTGAAGGGTTGAAAGGATCATATATTTCATAATTCTATTCAACAGATACATATGAGAGTTATAGTACTTAGCTCATAAACAAGTCACATACCTCCTTAAGCCATCCAAAAATCGAACCCTTTGATCTCTTTTTCATCTACCTAAATATTGTTTCTCAAAAAATCAGTTAGGGTCTAAACCCTAACTGTCTTTTGCCTACTCATCAATGGGATAATGTCAAAATTATAATTTACACAATAAATTTTTTATCAAAAAACATAACAAGTAACTACCTAACTAAAGTATTTCTAAAAAAAACATAACAAGTAACTGCCTAACTGAAAATACTCAAAGGTCCTTGGCAGCTTCTGCCAATAAGGCTTTTCCATCCAAGTCTTGAGCCTTTTTCTTTGCTTTTTGCTATTTAGCTTCCATCTTTCTCAATATTTTAGTAAGTTCTTTATTCTGCTACTGTAGGCTTTTGACAGTCTGCTTCAATTCTGCACATTGTAAATCTGTGCTTCTCTTCCTCTTTAGGGCCTCCTTGGAAACTACAGTAATCTCTTGATAATGATCATTTACTTCTTTTAAATCCTCCTTGAGTCTTCTATTTGCTAGGATCAAACCATCATTTACTTCCTGCATGTAAGCCATTTGATGCTTTTATTGTCTGATGGTCTTTTGCAAATTCTGCTTTTCTGAGTCAAAAGCCTTCCCTGTTGTGATATCCTGTATCTCACTGGGAAGCCATGGGATATCTATCTTTCTGAAAATATATTCATCCTCCTGTAGCATCTTTATAGAAACACTAAGAACACTTGGAATTTCTTGAGTGTCTATTTTATTAGGTGCATTTTCATCCATTAGCATCTTATTTTCTGAATAAGAGGCATCCACTTCTTTTTTCTACTACTCCAACATTTCATCTCTTAATTCCAGAAACACAGCTGATAGTTTAGTTTGGGTGAGGATGGACTTTTCTACTGTCTTCATAGGTTTCTTTCCTTTACTTTTAACTTTGCTAGATTCTAGGTTTTCCTCTGAAGAAGAGGTATCAATCATAGTGACCTCTGCTGTGTTTAATTTAGGGTTTAGGATCATTTTCATATTCAGCCTCAGTTTATTTTTAGGTCTTGTCTTTGGTCTCCAGCCTGAGGCAAGTTCTTTCACCATCTTTAAAGTTTTTTCTTGATGTCTAACTGTGGCTAACTCCATAGCTTTAACTTTTGTCTTCTTTTTCTTTGACCTCTCTGCTTTATCCTTTTGAGTGTAGCATTCTCTATGTGTGTCAACCCTAGACTCAGCATGGACTGTCAATTCATCTCCTTCTAGCAAATATCCTTCATCTTCAAATAAAATAGTAATAGGGCTTCTTTGTTGGACCTTGGCCTCCTCTTCCTTCATTGCAACTTTCTTTGTGACAACAATTTTCTCATTCATGAGAGTTTCTGCTGGTGCCCTATGTTGCACAGGCTGATCTTCCTTTTTTATAAATAGTGAACTTTTGCCCTTATTATCAGCTGAAGGCTGCTGATGTTCATAGTCTCCCTTTGAAGGCTCTGTCACTTCTTCAAGTTTAACTTCTTTTTTACCTTCATACTTGACTTTCTATCCTAGTTTTCTAACTAGGGTTTGCCCCTTTTCTACATGGTTTTTGGTTGGCTGCTCTTCCTGCTTAATTTTGAAACCATACCAAAAGAGGAAATAGTCCCATGTTTTTCCTTCTCTTTGCAGGACAGTACTGATAATCAATTTGATCGATCCATGATGGAAAATGGACTGTGTAGTGTGATCTTGATGCTCCTTAACCCTGCTTGACATCTTCTGCAAACTTTTAAACAAGAATAAAGGAAGACTCATCCTGGATTCACCAACAAGGTGCTGTAAGAACCTGAAATGATACTTATATACAAAAGCATACCTCCCTTCACAAGTGATGTAGCTTTGTAGTACTTTGATGAGCTCCACCCATTCATCTCTAAAATTCTGGATTAATACTCCTTTGCTCTAGTCTGGAGTAATGCTAGTTAAGAGGTACCTTTGGGCATTGAAGGTGAAAGGAAACTTTTTGAACCACATTTCTCCTTCATTTCTGACTCCTATAGCTTCAGCAACCAGCCCCGCAGTCAACTTAAACTTCAGAGTATCTAATACTACCATGTCCTGGTTATAGCATTGGGAAAATTTATAAGAGACCTCGATGTTATAGCCATCAATCTTCTTGAAGAAATCCAACCAACCAGCATTCTCAAAAAGCTCTGCACAACCTGGAAATTGGTCAATCCATTTCAGCTCAGTGGGCTCAGCCTTGTTGGTTTTGCCACTTTTTCCCATCTGCTTTCAATGACTGAATGTTGTTTCTGTATCCTTTTAGAACCCTGTCAATGTCCTAACAGCCCTTGATCTCTCAAGTTCTCAGATTTTTTACAGTCTATTCTATTTTGAATGTAGGAAATGTTTTACACTGATATTAGGTAATTAGGTCAACAGAGTACCAAAAATATTCTCACAAAGCTACTGCTGAATTTAACTAACATCAAAAAATGTTCATTTCGATGCAAGACCATCTTTAGAATGCATGAAAACATCTGTGTATTGTGATTCCGCACAAATAGCACCCTTGGTTCCTTCTAATGCCCCTAATGAGTTGTCTCCTTGCAATAGGGATTCTGCCTTAATGCTCTCAACTGCTTACTTCTTGGATTCAGAATGTGATTGTTTGACTAGAGCATGAGATGATATGAGAGCAATCTTGTATGTACTAACTTTTCTGCTTCAACTTGCATTCAGCACAAAACCAATCAGCCTTTGGCACATACTCAGACAACATCTCCATGCAATTGACATGCTCAGCTAAATCCTTGCATTGCTTACAGATAACAAGTGATTCTGTGAAACCCTGGTCACCATAAATAATCTAGACCTTCAACCTACCCTACTTGCTAGTCTTGACAGGGAAAATTGTTGAATGTAACAGTTGTTTTTCAACTTATAACTTGCCCAAACATTTAAAACCTTTTATACTGATATCTGATCGTAGGGTGTTTGTTTAAAACATAAATTTATATTTTCAATGGCATTCAATATCTTGAAGTTCTCCTAGACTCACAGTTAGTTGTCTCACAA
Organism: Pseudotsuga menziesii; assembly: GCA_001517045.1. NCBI lineage: Eukaryota > Viridiplantae > Streptophyta > Pinopsida > Pinales > Pinaceae > Pseudotsuga > Pseudotsuga menziesii. The sequence goes on along the minus strand of LPNX010942026.1, from coordinate 132,640 downwards.
TTGAGTTGCATGTATCGTACCCAATTGAATTGCATGTACTTTTAATCCCATACATGCGAGTATGGGATTAAAAGTTACATACAACAATAAAAAGGGATTTTTAGGGATGAAATTGGAAACATCAAAGTATAATATCATTCAATGGGGTCTAAAGAGTCTGCAGAGGGGCAAGGAAAGACATAAACAAGTGATCAACCATGTGTGGTAAAATCAACTATAGCAGATGTTTCCTAATCTGTGACGTCAAAGGGGTAACATGATGGATGAAATACATTATAAAATATATCCCAAAAGTGGAGTGATGAAGAACCAGGTGGAAGAGACAAACATTCATCAGTATAGTACAATAATCAATCACTGCTTGTGACTGCAAATACATATAGAAGTCCCAGATACATAAGAGTACAATGGCCATGAATAGGCATGATATAAAAAATGTGACATGTGTGGTCATCTCCATGTACAATATATAATAGATAAGAATCTCCATGATGAAATTATACAATGGATCAATATCTACATAGAAGTTGAATATATACAATGGATCAAGATCTCCATAATGACCGAAGATATCTGACATACACTGGAATCAAATCACGAGAGCTGAAATCTCATGAACACTGGCATGATCAAGGAGGTAGCATATGTGGAATTCTACCAAGCTGGAAAGTCTTCTACACAAATCAATACGAGTACATGTCCTACTATGTGAATAGAGGTGTCAAAGTTGAACATAGTAGTCCATCGTCTGATTATCTGTCATTGATGTATACTGTTAACATACTCAAGATCACCCATCGATAATGAAAATGGGAATCAAGGTACTAGAGTGAAATCTAACAAGTGTGAATAGATGTGTTGAGTTCAAACACTTGGAAGAATCCATCGATCAGGGGACATTGATATATTCCCAAAAATGTCGATGGAGAGAGAGCCTACCACTAATGACTATAAGTCTCAAGGAACTCAAATGACTCTAGACTCATATCCCATAATAAATGATCTGAATTCGATGGGATGGAATCCGCTGGAAGGAGGGAATTAATGCATCCCCCATCAACCAACACGAGGTACTCAACAATGCTATATAATGTGGAAGAACATGAACAAGATGTGCGTGAACTAGTAACAGCACCAGGAATGGTTGACATGCAAAGTCAAGACAACCGAGGAATGGCTAGCTCAGGCTTCAACTTCCTTCAAACAAGAGCATAAAGGAAAATGGTGACTGCAGGTAGGCAACATGGACTCGATATGAAAACTGGGACATCTCTGTGACACAGGAGGCATCAACAAAGGCTCCATAGGGACTGGAAGCTTAACCACTTGGTGTAGATAAACTCAGAGTAATGAGTACATATCCTAAATTCAAACTAATAACCCAACCAATGGATGTGATATACAGTGCTATGTTCGAAGGAAACATGACTCGACTGCTGCCAAAGATAACATCTTTTCCTCTTCGGATTTTTGGTTTTTTTAATTTTTTTGGACTTTTTCATATATTTTGAAAATCTTGAAAAATAATAAAAGTGCTTTATATTTACAAATCTAGGAGGAGACGAGTGTCAAGGGATAATAAAACTAGTTCAAAGAAATGGAACATACCTATTCTCAATGCAAGGAAACATGTGAAGGATAACGACACTCAGGGGAAGGTCACCTCTTGGTAAAAAATGGGTAATTAAGCTACAAAAGCTATGTAAAAAGGCTCTTGTTTGCTAGACATGAGACAAACTCAGGCTTTATGGCTGATAATCAAAGTCGGGAAAGTTTGCATAAGGCTCAATAAGGAAAGAAAAACTCATGATAATGTAATTACAACTTGACATATACAAAGTAGTCCTAGGGGAATTTCAAGCATAAAGTTCAAGACGAGTATGAAGCTCTTACTCAAAGTCATGGAAGGACTAAAAAGGGACTCCCACAACTTAAAGGAGGCATCTTAGCATGGGCACCAACTGCAAAAAAGGATCTAACTAGGGAACCCATGTATGGGAAATATCTACCATTAACACAATACCACTTCGAACAGTAGCATGAAGGTTCTGTAATATCTTTGAATGGGTTCGTACATAAGGTTAAAATGAAATGTTCATAAGGTCATGGAAAATGCAAGAAGATGTGAAATCCTAACCTATATGCTATTTTAGACATGATACCTATAATAGGCATGAACGGGTCAAATCCTCAGAGAGAGATTGTACAAAAAATGGATCCTACATGACAATAATATTAGTCCAAAACAATTGGAAACAGTTAGTAAAGAGTCCAAACTATCGGCCACAAGGACGAGTGATCATTAAAAATGAATCCAAAGGAAATAGTGTGGTTGATGATGGGACATAAAAAAGAATGTAAAGTGTAGACCCAACATTCATGTATCCACTACCACCCTCGTGAGGGTGAACACTATTTTTGATACCGGACGAAGGGAGTGATATGACCACTCTCAAATCCATAAACAAGGTAAGGGGTTGTAGTGCCCCCTAGTCCAACACCAGGGTCACTACTAGGAAAAAGGACAACTGGCAGGATACCAGGCATGCCAAAAATAAAAGGATCCAAACTCAAGAGAAAGAAAATATACTCAAGTAAGCACAATCCCAAAATCCAACTAGCACACAAAGAGCACACTCCTAAGAAACTCTACAGCCAAAATACAAGAAAACCAAGTGGAGGATATGTGATCTCCTGAATGTAGTAGGTATGTCTCACCTAAGAGAGGCTTGGGACTCCCATACACTACAAGAAAAGGTATGTAACCAATTATAATGGCCCTCATCTTCAACGCATAAATCAACTATGTTTTCCAACCCCTACCTAGCTACGATACTTATAGAATAACCCTGCAAGCACGCCCTACAATACCCAGGTAAGGAAACTAAGGTCACCCCAATATAACCAATGCTTAGGTGGACAGTCACAGGTGATATCGACTATATGGGCAGGGTAGCAAAGCCTGAAACTCAAAAGATCCCCCATATACGAATATGATCGTATAAATATCTCCAACGCTCACAAAAAGTGACCAGGGGTCATCCCAATCACAATCATGTGTGTTTCCTCATGCTTAAGTCTTGTGTTAGAGGAGCATCCTGAGAAACACTAATTATACCAAGGATTTTACTATCGCACCTAGACAAACACCTACTTGTTTTGTTTAGTGGTCTTGGAGAATTGACTCACAATGAACTATTCCAAGACCCTAAAACCTATTCTTGTTGATGCACCCTAGAAAAGAAAAGAGTTTGATTCATTTTATTAAGCATTTATTTTATTTCGCTATGATTACTCAAAGGGTAATGGTTGTGCAACTTATGAAGTTATGACTCATCAATAAAATAAATATGCACACCTAACAAGCAATGCCAAGTGCAATCTTGTAGAATGAAGAATAGGGTATGCCACTACATGACATGCATAAAAAATCACTCCTTTCAAAATGCCAATGCAATCCTTCATATATGAAATCCTAAACACAACTCTCATCTAAGCAATCCAATGCAGGTACCTCCTCAAATCCATATCTAAGATGCATCTTAGAGTGCAACTATTTTTTATATTCAATATAAAAGAATGAAAATGAAATAAAAGTCATTTAAAAAATATCAATCTCTGCAGCAAGTATAAAACACAATCCCAGCAAGACATGGAGAAAAAAAGAGTAATGCACTAATGGAAAAACAAGAAAGGAAATAAATGAGTAGAACTAATTTCAAAGAAAAATCAATGAAAAAGAGGTCTCTAGTCGCAAAGGAAACAGTCAACAGATAGCATTGGTACCCAGGATAACCTAGCCACACCCACAACCCACCCAATGAATTCCCACATCAAAATCAACCATAGAAGGGAGGATTTAGGTGAATGTCTATATAAAACCTTCCTATGTACATGTCTATATAGGAAGAAATCATGTGTATACATGACTCTATAGGACAAACCTGTGTATACCAAGAAAAATGTGGTAAAAAGAAATCTAAGATCAAACCACTCAAGGTGACTATCAATGAATGAAAAAACTATAAAACGTGACACAGAAACGGGAAGAAACAGGGAGAAATAGATAGCAAGTCAAGCCCATTGTGCCCTCAACTCCAAAGAAAAACAAGGAACCTCCCCAATGGAGTTGCCAATTCTATTACGGATAGAAACTTCTTATGTCTTGGGGTGTACCACAACACATAGCTAGAAAAGAGAAATAAACCCCTTGCCAATATGCAAGAGAAACTAAACATCGAACACTAAGGGATCTCAAATCATACCTTATTCCCGACGGTTGAAGTAGATCCACGTTGAGCTTTTTCCAATCCCTCTTACGCTAGCAATTTTGTCTCAACAACAACAAACAAGACAAGCATGCTATATAATATGGTGTTAGATCTATTCTAGCATATATAATCAACAATGCATAAGCAATTAAACATATCCATGGATTCAATATTCATTCATAAGCACATTATTGGACAGGAAAATATATTTCTATTAATCGAATTAGACATTACACAAGTAACAACCTCTGTCAGCATGTCTGGGAACTGGAGAAGCTAAGTCCTCCACTTGGGCCTCCACCACCTCAATCCTACATCTCTCAATAGGAAGCTCACAAGAACATGCAAGCTTGGGAAGAACACAAAGTGCTCCTAAGAGACAAAGGAATGTAGACTCAGGTATATGCAAGCCATGGAAATAATGGACTATACTTTCATTGCTCTTCAATTCCTCCTCTTCAGTGTATCCAAGGGGTTCCTTATATAGCACTCCAAAGGGTTAATGAAGGGTCAAATCCAAGTGATCGCAAGGCATATGGAAGGCCAAGCGTTAACTGGTTCAGACACACATGAAGGAAAACACCCAAAATATTTGGATTTATACACACATCTTGATGCATGCAGGTTTGAGGTCAAAAGTCATGTGTACATGCGATTATGGGATTAAAAGTCATGTACAGCAATAAACAGGTGCTTTTAGGGATGAACTTGGAAACATCAAAGTATCATATCAGTCCATCAGGTCTAAAGAGTCTGCAGAGGAACAATGAAGCCCATAAACATGTGATCAACCATGTGTGGTAAAATCATCTATAAAAAATAGATATATCATGGAAGGAGACAAATCCATGATCCATGATTAAGATATAACCATGCATTTATGGGATGAAGAAGCAAAGACCATAGTCTATGTTTAGAAAAAATTATCCCACATTGCGCTTGGAAACAAAACTCTGAAAGAGATGTTTACTCTTTAGAATCCTGAAGTCATCCACCTGAAGTTAACTGGTTTTCCTATTTACCTACATGTTCCCAAAGAGAAAATATCAAACTTGGACCCATCAGGAAAGAATGGAATATTTTTCAGATATAGTGATCAGTTGAAATCATAAAAAATCTATATTCCATGTTTCCTTCAAATTGAGGTCAGCAGAAATGTCACATTTGATGAAGATGTAGCTTTCATCAATTCTAGAAAGACCCATGTAGATGAAGTTTATGAACAAGAGAAATAAGCTATCAAAATTGTAGAGGCCAGTAAACCACCAGTTAGATATGATGAAGAATAACCTATACCAGAATATCATAACATGGAAGAACCTTGAGAACCTATATAGACACCTCATGAGATGATCTCAATAAGGATAAGACTATCTTGGGCTCGTGATATAATTCGAGAAGCAGAAAGATATGGTGCACTAGAGGGAAGCAACAGACCAAGACTTTACTCAAAATATGTAGAATTAATGTGTAACCTTGTTCATGAAGAACCTACATGTTTTGAATAATCCTCAAAGAAGAAGTAATGGATGGATTATGTGATCAAAGAATATAAATCTATCTTAAATAATGATGTGTGGCAAGTAGTTCCAAGAATGAAGGATAAATCAATGGTCTCTTCAAAATGGATTTTTAAGACAAAGAATTCAGTTTATGGCAATACTGAAAAGTACAAAGAAATATTTGTCATGCGAGGATTCTATCAGAAGAAAGGAATTTATTATTAAGAGACTTTTGTACCAGTATCCATATATACATAAATCATAACCATTTTTTCTTTGTCTTCCAAGATGAAATAGAAGTTACATCAAATGGATGTAAATACAACCTTTCCAAATGCTTTCATATGAGAGGAAGTGTATATTGAATGTCCTCCAAGTTTTGAGACACATGACAAGAAAACATATGTGTGTCAACTAAATAAAGAATTACATGTATCAAAGAAAGCATATAGAGAATGGTACAAAAGAATTGATGGCTTCCTAATTATATTGGGCTTTACCAAAAGTAAAACATATTTCAACCTTTACTATAAGGTTGAAGATGATAGGATTGTGATCTTACTATTGTATGTCGATGATCTATTATTATAGCGTGATTTTCCACACTTGATATGTCATGATTTGATGGAATTTTCTTGTCTCTATGCAATCTCACTATACCCCATTTACTCACCATAGCCCTAATGCTCCTATTTGAACCCTTAAAAATGAATTTTGAAGATACACATAGGTTACAAGTGTACAAATCACGTCTATGTAGCTTGCAGCATTGTCACCTGTGTACATCGGGATTTATGCTTAAAAATATAAAATATTTGGATTTTTCCCAATCAAGTAATAAATGACTTAATCCTTGGTCTTTCATATGCCAAGAAATGCTCTTATTTGACCCTTCCTTTCATATTGATGATCTATATATTAAGATATTATGAAGCATTTAGGAGGATGATTTTTTAGAGTAAGCAGAATATAGTGAAAATTTGCCCCATTCTTGTATGCTTGAGTCCACGTCCGTTTAGCCTTTGGATCAAAAATTAGTGCTCTTTCACAAGTTTTTCATTGTCTTTGTAATCTTTCCATTTATGGAGGATTGAAGTGGTGGAGGAAATGGTAGAGGGATTTTGTTTCTCAATTTTGATGAGGTGCCAACAAAGGTTGTCATTTTGTATCTCTTATCTAATTCATGTGAAATTATGAATATTTTTATCTATGTATGCAATTTATTTTTATACATGTTTAAATTGAGTATGATAGACTAGATACTAACACTTTATATATGATGCTTTCAAATCTCTTGGTTGTTGAGGACGAAGTCTAGGGACAAGTATTGATCAAGAGCTTAATGGTGGCCATCTTTGAACATTCGATTGAGGTATGGCTTTTATACCTTAGTTATTACTCTATTTTATATATATATCATACATGATAATGAATTGATTTCTGGTGTCATACTGTCTCATGTGGTCCACCCCAAGCCATAGGAAGTTTTTCTCTGTAACAAAATTTGGTGACTCCAATCGGGAATTTTCCTTTTTTTGGGGTTTGAGTGCATGTTTTTCTCACATTTATCTTTGTTTCTATGTGTTTTTGTGTCATGTTAAATAGTATGTTCATTCATTGCAAATCCATTGAAGTGGTTTGACTCTTAACTTTCTTTTTAGCACCTTTCTCTTTGTATATGCGGGTCACAGAACATACAATTGCATATATATGTGCGTTGTACTCTACCTAGTTGTGTACATACAATGTTGTTCTTTGAACAGTTGCATATACCTCCCATTTGGGTTCAATTCTTAATCTATGAAGATGTTTCATGGGTTGTGAGTGTGGTTGAGTCTTCTTGGGTACCTATGCTATCTCTTGATTGTTTTTTGTTATGATCAAAGACCTATTTTTATTTGAAAGTATTTCTTTTTTATTTATCTCCTTATTAGTTTTTCCATTAGTGCATGAGTTTTTTAGTCTCGGTTTATTTATTGGCTTATGTTTGCTTCTTGAAGCAGGGGTTGAGATAGGTTATGAATTTTATTTCATTTTCATTCATTTATACTGAAAATGCAAAAATATTTCTATAGTTTCATGCTTACTTGCATCTTGCATTGAAATTGAAATTTGTACTTTCATTATGTTTGCTTATATGATATTAGCATTCAGGATTTCATATAGGAATGATTTCATTTTCATTTGAAAAAGAAGGATTTTTTGTGCATTACATATAGTGGCATTCCATTTTTTATTTGAAAACAAAGCTGCACTTGGCATTTTTTTTAGGTATTCATATTTTCTTCATTGCCGAGTCATAACATCACTAGTTGAATGTCCATTTCCCTTGAGCAATTACACCCATTAAAATTAACGCTTAAATTAAAATTGATCACAACCATTTTATTTTATAGGGTGCACCAACAAGATTAGGTTTTAGAGTCTTGGAATAGAATGTTGTGAGTAAACTTCTCCAATACTATGAAACAAAACAAATAGGTGTCTATCTAGGTGCGAAGTGAAACCCTTCGTATATTAAGTGTTCTCAAGAGGCTCCTTTTACACAAAATTTAAGCAGGAGGTAGTGCACACGTTGGTGGTGGGGATATCCCTCTAATGCCTTATGTTTGTTAACGCAAAAAATTGCTCACCTAGCTCTGCATGGTCTAAACCACATACATACATCATTTTCCTATCATATTTCCCTTACTTTTGACCTTCAAAATTGTATTTCAAGTCCAAAACATCATTATTTACCATGTTTTACCTTCATTCTCTCCCAAAAAAGGGCCAAAAAACCCAAAAAAGGATACAAACCAAAAAAAGGGATAAAAACCCTAAAAAGGGATTAAAACCCTAAAAAGGGATTAAAACCCTAAATAGGGTTCCAAAACCCTAAAAGAGAGAAAAGTTCAAAAAACATAAAAGCATATTATAAAAATAGTGTGAAAGTCTCTATCAAAAGATTCTTACACCTTTTTTCCATTATTTTATTTAGTGAGTACGGTGAGACAACTTTTTATCTCAAAGTATTCACACCCCATTTTTTCCATTATCTCATTTCCCTACCATTCCCACTTAGTATGTTGACAAATTCTTCATACCCACATGGAAAACCAACCTATAGAGAGGCATACCATTTTCGAGATTGTCATAGTGGCCCATTTTCAGAAGAAAGAAGGTCTAACTTTCATGTATTTCATTTTATTTAGTTTAGCTGTATATGTTCATTTATTTTGTTTTACTAATATTGTTTATTGTTGTATATTTCTTTCATGAACTCTACCTTACTATCCCATTTACATAAGGTTGGTTCTTTTGCACGTAACGGTGAAAACCCTGTTACAGTTTTGGCGACTCCGCTAGTCGATCCTCTGAGATCCCAATTTTGCAGGTTTTTCTTTAGTTTTTATATCAATCCATCACCGATCGGGGCCCCACGCAGTCAATTTGAGCCCTCACGGAACTAGTTCCTAGCCCCCTTTGGCCCATGTTAGCCCTCTTTTCTGATTTTTAACCTGTCCAACCCAAGTCATTCCTATCAGGCCATTAGTTGCGACACAGTCACTCAATTTTTCCTGTTAATCATGAACTAGGTCACAACCTACCTCACAGGGCCCAATTGTGCCCATTTTGGCCAAAAGAGCAACCCTAGTAACCTCTGTACCCTCGTTTTGAGCGACCCAGTCATACCTTCTCCTTTGTTAGGTGCGACTTGTTTGTTTTCTGAGCTGATCACCTCTATTTTCATGTTTTGTGTGAACTGGATCACATATTCTCCACTAACGGGGATGTATGTTATTTAGCAATATGTTTTTTGTATATGTTTCAGACCCTTTTATGTTCCACCACTTTGTCTAGATCTACTTTTCCTTTTCACGCCTACTTTTGTACATCCCTTTTCTTGTTTTTTGCAGAGAATTCCATTGTTATTTATTTATTTAATAGTTGGAAGGAAAGTTTCATATAAAAATACACACACATTCACACCATTAAAATAACATGCTCGGTTCATGAGTCTGAGTAGAACCTTAAAATTAATCAAATCAACAGAATAACATTCGGTTTGGGGCAAAAGTCCCACTTGCCACAACTGTGGGAAGTACTTGGCCTTTTCCCTAAAACTCATTACGAGGAGTACCACATGAACCTCGAAGTAGTTGGCCATTGAGAGGACCTACCAAATGAAAAGGGGAATGACCCCCACCGGATTGACTAGATTCCCATCGATGACAAAAACCAAAGAGATGATATTTGTGGAAAAATGGTTAGCATTTTTACCTACTTTGTGGAGTGAGGAGTACTTCCCCAGTAAGAAATCCATTAGAAATCCTTGGTGGTCGAGTGAATGCTTTTGAAACAATAGGAAGATTATTTAAACCAGTGTCCATATTCATTTCCTATTACTACTATCACCCATCATTGCTCCCCCATGTTATTCCTCTCGACTTAAGGGGAAATCCTCTTAGTTTGGTTCTTTGGACTGTTGCCATTGAAGCCCTCTTCGAAAAAACTACTCACCTTAAGAGGGACACATGACCTCTGAATCTAATTCAGATTCTTACCAATGTGATCCTACTTTGTTTATTGACCTGTCTAAAGCCATGGCTAGCATACATCCTGGTCCCTTCCATTGAGGGATAATTGGTGGAGGACCTACGTCCTTTCCATCCATAATTATAGCTATCCATAACAGTGGTCCCAAAACCACTGTACACGCTGTTGCAGGTATGCTATCCACTAGTAGCATTCCCAAACCAGCTACCACAATTCCTACTGTATCGCCTTATATACCTGGGGGCAGTGGCCCTTCCATGACTATTCTGACTATCCCTGCTATGGGAAATAAACCTCATATACCCTAAGCAATGCATGGACATTATATTCCTAGAAAATCTAGGGCCATTGTTGGTCCATCCCAAGCCAACCTTGGTTCTATCCTACCTTTTATGGCTCATCTTAACCTTCCATATTTATCTCGATTAATGAATGACCCCATCAGTCATCAACCCCATTGGCTTCCCATGCCTACCAAACTTGCTTTAGACATCCCAATGTTTGAGGGAAAGGCGGGCAAGGACCCCAAGAACCATATCATGTCTTTCCATTTATGGTTTTCATCAAACAACATTGTGGAAAACTCTATTAGAATGAGTTTTTTATAGTGCAAACTTATGTGTGTTGCTTCCAAATGGTACATTGAGTTGTCTCATGCCTCTTCTCCAATTTCTCCTAACCTTCCTCCATGTTCCTCAAATAATTTCAACTATCCTTTTGATATGACAAGGGAGTGGAGATCCTTCTATCATGCCATAAAAATATAGCTACCCACATCAAAAACCACATCCATGAGTGGCGACGATGATATAGCCTATGCAAGATCCAACTGGATGACAGGATCTTCCTTGACTTGCTTTTAAAGACCTTACTCCCACACATAGCCAAGGACATTGCCTCTGAGTGACCCCAATATAAGGAGGAGTCCATGTTAAAGGCTCAACAATTTGACTTAATCTATGTCCAGTTTGGGTATTTATATACCATCATACCAGATTCTCCCTGTGTTGGAGCCTCCCATCGTGACGCATTGGGGGCATCCCACACTGTGGATGGTGTCATCAGATCTATCACACGGAACCCTTAGTACTATGTGGAACCTCCTATGATGCCACCACACCCATATTGTTTCACAACCAAACTATATCCCCAATTACTCCGTTGCCGTCGCAACTGTTCTCCCCAAATTTCCTAAATTTTGGGCCCCTCCTCATGATGTTGCATCGTTTGAATCGTTGGATCCTCTGAGTTTTTGATGATTGTAAAAGCTTAACTCTCGCCCAGGGTTTTTAATTTTGATTGCGTTTGGAATTTATGGTGAGTTGCAGATTCTAAGTTTGTTTTCACTTGTTGATCGAACCAAGTGTTCTTTATTGTGGGTCGCCATTGCGGAGGTATAACAGGTTTCTGCCCGTTGTTAAGTTTTAAACCTGTCTAAGCAGTTAGTATTTTTATATTGATCGGGAATCTTTTTGTTTGATCGAAATCCGTAGTCCTTTTTCTCTTCCGCCGTTGCGGCTCTTGAAGTGGTTTAGCACCTGAAGTCCAAATCGTTCCAACTGCCGATGCGTGTTGACCTGTTTTAACAGCGTACCCGAAGCCGTTTCTCTTCTGCCGTTGTGGCTGGGGGATTCATTTAGCTTCCGAAGTATAAACCCGTCTGACTTCTGACTATGCATCGTGTGGCTTTAGACTTTGATTTTTCGCCATTGCTTCTAGGAGATCCTTTTCACGTCTGATGTAAAAAACCTCCCGACTACCGGTGTAGAACGTTCCCGCCCAAGGCTTAATTAAAACTCTTTCCAGATCAAAGGATGCGCCTGGTCGTTTTCTTGTGGATTATCCATTTCGGGTGGTTAATTTTAATGTTTAAAATGCCATATCCAATGAATGATGCACAGTAATTGATTGCAGGCAGACCTCGATGGACTATTGAGGCAACCACGGTGAAAGCGTAGCTATATCAAGTTGAATCCGGCAGGGCCGCAGGGAAGACAAAGTGAAGGAAAAGACAAAATCAAAAGCAACAAAAATGCAGATTTGAAAGGTCCAGCAGTTACTCAACTAATCACGAACACATGAAGACAAAGCGGCCTGAAGAAGAATATGAAACGTTCAAGGGAAGGGAAATTCGCATGTTTGGGGGGCAGCCCAAACGGTCTGCTAGGTAGTTTAAATATTGTAAAGATAGGACTTAGAATGGGACTTTTTCCCTGGAAATTTTTTTAACCTTTTGCTTGTAAGAGGAACTATTTCGTTTTACAAAGGAAAATTGCAAATTTTGCCTGTTGGAGAAAGTGCAACCGTGGAATATATCAATGTGATTAAATGAACAATGTTGAAGAGGAACTATTTTGTTTTCAGCTGAGTTTCATTAACTGTGAGAGCATTCTAATTGCTCAAACCTATGTTCTTGTTTGAGTGCTTTTTCAGTATATTTTATGATGTTTTCCACTATAAGTAATGGAGGCTGTTCATAGACAATTGGCTATCTGGTTGTTAAAATATATTTAATTGTTCATGTGTATTGAAAAAAGTATCAGCTATCTTTAACTTTTCATAATGCATGTACAAACACATTACTCATCAACAAATAATAATCTTTCTCGCTAGCGACAGGTTAGGTAGTTAGTTTAATTTCTTTATGTTTATATGATTTAGATGCTTGTGAATGCTAAGACGAGAGGTAAGAACCTATGCATCACATTGTGACTACTTCCTACATATTTATCATCCCACATTGTTAATTAGGCACGTGCATCTCATACATTTAGTAAAAAATACAAAAACTCGGTGGACCGGGCCGCAACCGGTAAAACCCTTTTTTTTGTCACTTGACCTATGGTAGCCGGACCACAAAACGGACGGATTCCCTATACCAAATAGTCAATGGGCTAGTTGGGAACGTTGACTGGGGAGAATCCCCTACTGTTGCTGCTTGTGAATTTCCAGGCCTCAACAATTTTTTCGCTAGAAGGAGGGCCGCGAGTGCATGGCTGGCCGAGGAAACCTGTTTTCCTGAGACTTTTCCACTGGTAACAGTCCTTAAAGCAGCGGATTTCATAACCCAATTCCGGAAGAATGAAGTAGAGAACATTTATTTTCTATCAACAATGAAGTTGTTAATGATCTGAGAAGACATACCAGGGCATATGTAAAGAACATTGGAAGATTTCGAATTATCCCTGAATTACCCAAAAGAGAGTATAAAAAGAAAGATCACCCTATAGTAGAAGATTCAGTGCTGGTTGGAGACTGGGAAGAACTTGTAGAAACATCCTTACAGGAAGTTGCAATACCTGTGAAGCAAGAAGGCCCAGATACACCTCACAGTTCTCTTGCTCACACCCCTATTGGCTCGCCTCCTCACTCTCCACCCAGACCCATGGCAGAAGTGAATTCTAATCCACCACCTAACCCACCAAATCCACCACCTGCTTGGAGAGCCAGATCTCCTTTGAACCCGACACCTTCGTTACATGACCTACCCCAAGCCTTTGACAAAATGTTGCCTAAATTTGATCCAAGTGAAAAGATACTAGTAGATGATCACCTGCAAAGTTTCTACTTGGTGATAGAAGGGTTGAGGGCTGGTGAGTATGAGGATGTAGTTTGCAGACTATTTTCGCATACCCTTAAAGGAGCTGCAACATCATGGTATTTTGGGTTGCTTGCTAACTCCATCCCTTATTGGGATACCTTCGAAAGAATTTTCAGAAGTAAGTATGCGGTTCAAAAGACTCATGCAGCCCTCATGAAAGGATTGTGTGCATTGAAGAAAGAAAGAAAAGAGAAGGTGAACAGCTTTACTCAAATATTTGCAGCATACCTTAAGAATTTTTCTGACACTGACAAACCTTCCGACAAAGTCCTAATCGAATATTATACATCAGCTTTAGGCCCTGATTTGGCCAAGTTTGCCAAAGGTAGGGCCAAGCCGAATTTGACAAAAACCTATGAAGAAGCAGAAGTAGTGGAAGCTAAAAGAGAAAGTATTGAATATTATCGTGAACAATCTGGAGAAAAAGGGGGGGGGGGAAGGAAGGCCTTAGTGTTTACTAGGCCAAAAGAAGAGAAATCGCTAGACTATGAAAATATGGCCAAAATTGTGTAGAAGCTTTCCAATAAAATAATAGACTTGGAAAAGGAGAAGGAAACGCAAAAGTTCTATAGAACTTATTACATGAAAAGAGAGGATAACAATCAGTCTCAACCTCCTCCACAAAATTCTGCATCTATGAATTTGACAGAAGTAGGCATGGACAATTTTTGTACTTTTCACCAACAACGACATTCTGAAAAAAATTGTCTTCAATGGGTAAATTCGATGACGCTGGTCATGAATCAGCTGTTGGATTCTAGATTAACAGAAGAGGGAGAGGAAGAAAGGAACGAAAATACTACTTCAACAAAGGAACAAGAAGAGGAAACCATGGCTTTATGGAATTCTATTTCATTATTTGATGTTGAGGAAGAAAAGAATCAGGGGTACAAGGACATCATGGAGAAAAGTCTAGTGGGTCTAAGAATGAAGTTTTACAGATGAGGATATGCAATCTTTTGAAAGCAGAAGAGGCTAGATCTAAAGCCAGGGAATGCTTTAAGCAATAACAGGAGTTAGTAAAGAGATGGTTCAACAAACATAAAGCTGGAACAAAAGACTTTGAAGTAGGAGACTTAGTCCTCAAATGGGATCACCCCCATGATGAGAAAGGAAAGCACACTAAATTCCAGCAGTTATGGGTAGGCCCTTTTTAGATTGCAGCAAAGCTTGGCTCTTCTACTTATAAGTTGCAGGATCTACAGGGGTGGGAAGGGAACTTACCAGTGAATGGTTTGGTTCTCAAGCCTTATTTTTCCTGATTTTCTTTGAGTTCATCTGTCTTGTATATAAATAAGTTGTTTTGGCTGTGTTTTGAGTCATGTTTTTCAGTTTGTTTTAGTTTAAGTTTATTAATTCCAACAAAGGGAACGAACCCGCAGTTGCATGGAGAACATCAAAATTTTGGGATTGATAAACGTTTTGGGGTATCAGACTGTGTGTTGCTATTTATCTAAAAGAACTTATTCTAGTTTAGCAATTTTCTCGAATAGCTCGGTGTGCATTGAAGTCCTGCTTAACCCCTGTGAAATAAACTGAATTCAAAGAGTCCTTGATACTATGTTGAGGCTCCATCCATGTCACACTTAAAATGTTCTAAGGGGCGACAGAAGAGGACCCATGGAAAGCAGCAAGGTGATCAGTATGTTAAATATAAATGATCCCATGCCAAGAAATGAATGCCAAAAGGAAAATAAGAGTCAAAAAACTCCTATGAAAGCATCATACATTAAAGCAAATGCTGAACCATAAGTATTAAATTGTCGAAAGTTCCTCTCCGTCTGTGAGCTGAAACATGAAATACATCGCTCACACAAAAGGGAACTATGGGATAAAGGAGCCTGAATAAAAAATTCAGAAAGAAAGGCATGCAGGAGGACTCATATGAAAAGGGACAAAAGTCCAAAGGCACAAAAAAGTGCTAAAATGGCATGGGAATGAGGAACAAACGAATATTTCTGTTCACCATATGCTACAATCCTGTGGTGTCCAAGATGTCAGCTACCTGAAGACAAAAGTAATAATGAAATTCATCCTCTGGCCTTGACAGAGTTATCTGGACTTGAAAAATCTTGGTTTCCACTCTCCCCAAATTGGACTATCATCAATGATTAAAGGTACACACTTCCGTCATTTGAGAAATCCAGATAGCTGGAAGAATTTAATAGATGCAATTGGTTGTAGACAGTCTGCCACTCAAACAATAATCGCCCAGAGATCTAGGTTCACCAGGTAATCGCCAATTGTTGCCGTCGCAACTGTTCTCCCCAAATTTCCTAAATTTTGGGCCCCTCCTCATGATGTTGCATCGTTTGAATCGTTGGATCCTCTGAGTTTTTTATGATTGTAAAAGCTTAACTCTCACCTAGGTTTTTGAGTTTTGATTGCCTTTGGAATTTATGGTGAGTCGTAGATTCTAAGTTTGTTTTCGCTTGTTGATCGAACCAAGTGTTCTTTATTGTGGGTCGCCGTTACGGAGGTATAACAGGTTTCTGTCGTTCTTAAGTTTTAAAGCTGTCTAAGCACTTAGTATTTTTATATTGATTGGGCATATTTTTTTTTGATCGGAAGCCGTAGTCCTTTTTCTCTTCCACTGTTGCAGCTCTCGAAGCGGTTTAGCACCCGAAGTCCAAATCATTTCGACTGTCGATGCGTGTTGACCTGTTTTAACCGCATACTCGAAGCTGTTTCTCTTCCGCCGTTGCGGCTGGGGGAGTCATTTAGCTTCCGAAGTATAAACTCGTCCGACTTCTGACTGTGCATCGCATGGCTTTAGCCTTCTCTTTTCCGCTGTTGTGGCTAGGAGAGCCTTTTCACCTCCGATGTAAAAGACCTCCTGACTACCGGTGTAGAACTTTCCCGCCCAAGGCTTAATTAAAACTCTTTCCAAATCAAAGGATGCACCTGGCTCTTTTCTTGTGAATTAACCGTTTCGGGTGGTTAATTTTAATGTTTAAAATGACATTTCCAACAAATGATGCACAGTAATTGATTCCAGGCAGACCTCGATGGACTGTTGAGGTGACCACGGTGAAGGCGTAGCTAGATCAAGTTGAATCCGGCAGGGTTGTAGGGAAGACAAAGCGAAGGAAAAGACAAAATCGAAAGCAACAAAACTGCAGATCTGAAAGGTCCAGCAGTTACTCAACTAATCACGAACACACAAAGACAAAGCGGCCTGAAGAAGAATCCGAAACGTTCGAGGGAAGGGAAAGTTGCATGTTTGGGGGGCAACCCAAACGGTCTGCTGAGTAGTTTAAATATTCTAAAGATAGGACTTAGAATGGGACTTTTTCCCTGGAAAAAATTTGTAACCTTTTGCTTGTAAGAGGAACTATTTCATTTTACAAAGGAAAATTGCAACTTTTTCCTGTTGGAGAAAGCGCAACCGTGGAATATATCAATGTGATTAAATGAACAATGTTCAAGAGGAACTATTTCATTTTCAGCTGTGTTTCATTAACTGTGAGATCGTTCTAATTGCCTGAACCTATGTTCTTGTTTGAGTGCTTTTTCAGTAAATTTTATGATGTTTTCCACTATGAGTAACGGAGGTTGTTCATAGACAATTGGCTATCTGGTTGTTAAAATATATTTAATTGTTCATGTGTATTGAAAAAAGTATCAGCTATCTTTAACTTTTCATAATGCATGTACAAACACATTACTCATCAACAAATAATAATCTTTCTCGCTAGCGACAGGTTAGGTAGTTAGTTTAATTTCTTGCTGTTTATATGATTTAGATGCTTGTGAATGCTAAGACGAGAGGTAAGAACCTATGCATCACATTGTGACTACTTCCTGCATCTTTATCATCCCACATTGTTAATTAGGCACGTGCATCTCATACATTTAGTAAAAAATACAAAAACTCGGTGGACCGGGCCGCAACCGGTAAAACCCTTGTTTTTGTCACTTGACCTATGGTAGCCGGACCACAAAACGGACGGATTCCCTATACCAAATAGTCAACGGGCTAGTTGGGAACGTTGACTGGGGAGAATCCCTTACTGTTGCTGCTTGTGAATTTCCAGGCCTCAACAATTTTTTCGCTAGAAGGAGGGCCGCGAGTGCATGGCTGGCCGAGGAAACCTGTTTTCCTGAGACTTTTCCACTGGTAACAGTCCTTAAAGCAGCGGATTTCATAACCCAATTCCGGAAGAATGAAGTAGAGAACATTTATTTTCTATCAACAATGAAGTTGTTAATGATCTGAGAAAACATACCAGGGCATATGTAAAGAACATTGGAAGATTTCGAATTATCCCTGAATTACCCAAAAGAGAGTATAAAAAGAAAGATCACCCTATAGTAGAATATTCAGTGCTGGTTGGAGACTGGGAAGAACTTGTAGAAACATCCTTACAGGAAGTTGCAATACCTGTGAAGCAAGAAGGCCCAGATACACCTCACAGTTCTCTTGCTCACACCCCTATTGGCTCGCCTCCTCACTCTCCACCCAGACCCATGGCAGAAGTGAATGCTAATCCACCACCTAACCCACCAAATCCACCACCTGCTTGGAGAGCCAGATCTCCTTTGAACCCGACACCTTCGTTACATGACCTACCTCAAGCCTTTGACAAAATGTTGCCTAAATTTGATCCAAGTGAAAAGATACTAGTAGATGATCACCTGCAAAGTTTCTACTTGGTGATAGAAGGGTTGAGGGCTGGTGAGTATGAGGATGTAGTTTGCAGACTATTTTCGCATACCCTTAAAGGAGCTGCAACATCATGGTATTTTGGGTTGCTTGCTAACTCCATCCCTTATTGGGATACCTTCGAAAGAATTTTCAGAAGTAAGTATGCGGTTCAGAAGACTCATGCAGCCCTCATGAAAGGATTGTGTGCATTGAAGAAAGAAAGAAAAGAGAAGGTGAACAGCTTTACTCAAAGATTTGCAGCATACCTTAAGAATTTTTCTGACACTGACAAACCTTCCGACAAATTCCTAATCGAATATTATACATCAGCTTTAGGACCTGATTTGGCCATGTTTGCCAAAGGTAGGGCCAAGCCGAATTTGACAAAAACCTATGAAGAAGCAGAAGTAGTGGAAGCTAAAAGAGAAAGTATTGAATATTATCGTGAACAATCTGGAGAAAAAGGGGGGGGGGGGAAGGAAGGCCTTAGTGTTTACTAGGCCAAAAGAAGAGAAATCACCAGACTATGAAAATATGGCCAAAATGGTGTAGAAGCTTTCCAATAAAATCATAGACTTGGAAAAGGAGAAGGAAACGCAAAATTTCTATAGAACTTATTACATGAAAAGAGAGGATAACAATCAGTCTCAACCTCCTCCACAAAATTCTGCATCTATGAATTTGACAGAAGTAGGCATGGATAATTTTTGTACTTTTCACCAACAACGACATTCTGAAAAAAATTGTCTTCAATGGATAAATTCGATGACGCTGGTCATGAATCAGCTGTTGGATTCTAGATTAACAGAAGAGGGAGAGGAAGAAAGGAACGAAAATACTACTTCAACAAAGGAACAAGAAGAGGAAACCATGGCTTTATGGAATTCTATTTCATTATTTGATGTTGAGGAAGAAAAGAATCAGGGGTACAAGGACATCATGGAAGCCAAGGATCGGTTAAAGAAGACAGTCTCATACTCCCAAAGATTAAGAGGCTTTAGCGAAATGTTAAGAAATTCCAAAACAAATCCTTAGCTGACAAAATTCCATAATTTGCTATTACCAGCCAAGATCCAAAGCAGAGTGATACGTTGACCAAGCCAAATGAAGATAAGAAGAATGCTGATAAACCTCATCCCATTGAACAACAGATGGATTATGATGTTGTGGAGGAATTGAAGAAGGAAAAAGCGAATGTTTCTCTATTTGAAATGTGTAAAGTGCCACAGCAAAAAGAAAGACTATTGAAGGCACTTGAGGCATCAGATGAGAAGCTACCCATTGACAATCGGCCTAATGAGGAAGAAGAAATCGCAGAAACTAGCATTGGAGGTAAGTCGTAAAGAAAACATCCACCTTTCCTCCTCATGTTTGAAATTTTTAATCATAACGTACGTAATTTCTTGGTAGACTCAGGGGTAGTGGTCAATGTGATGCCAATATCAGTCTGTAAGAGGATAAATGGATAGCCTAAGCCATCCACTTGGAGAGTTGTCCAATTGGACAGGACGGATGTAAAATTAATGGGTGAGATGGAGGATGTCCTGATCTGCCTGTCATCGAATGATAAAGTGTGCCAAGTCATTAATATCGTGGTGGCAGATATACCAGATGCTTATGGGCTGGTCCTTAGCAGAGATTGGTCAACAAAACTGAATGGATATTTCGCTTCTGATTGGTCGCATTTGTGGTTGCCTTATAAAGGAAGTCCGAACCAGATTAAGATCTTGAGGGAGCCTCATATGAAGTATAATGTTACTTGACTTGAAGAAAAGAATGAACCAGTGGATTCTGTCTTGGGAAACTATTTTATCGAATTAGAACCTGGAAATTACCAAGTAGAAGAAGCTAGCAACACTTCAGACACCCAGCCTGATCTCCTTCGATTTTCATAGGCTGATGAAATTGACTGTAAAATAGTAGATTTAGCTGTAGGAATAGACTCGTATACAGTAGTTAGTGATTTTTGGACTTTGTTTTTTGATGGCTCTAAGACATTAGAAGGGTCAGGGGCCAGCTCTGTCCTGATTGATCCTCAAAAGAATAAACACTTTCTTGCATGTAGATTAGAATTTGAATGTACAAATAATACATCTGAATATGAAGCACTGGTGCAGGGCTTAAGAAAAGCGATTGAATTAAAGGTAAGCAATTTAAAAGTTTTTGGATATTCAGAAATAATTGTAAAGAAGGTCAGAAATCAAATACATTGTGTTTCTCCCCACTTGAAAGCTTATCAAAAAGAGGTATGGGACCTACTTAAATGTTTTAAGGCATCAATATTATTTCAATTCCAAGACTAAAAAATGCTGTAGCTGACTTATTAGCCACATCGGCCGCCAGGCTTGTACCCACTAATAATCGATGTTCTGTTGAATTTCTTTTCAGGCCTTCAGTACCTTATATGATCACCAATCTACGAGTGTTCGATGATGACAACAGATTATAGAATGTTTAACGAATGAAGAAGTATTTAAAGGAGCGATCATAGATGATGAAGAACACCAGGCCGAGCTGAAGTATGACAATTTCATCCCTAAAGGAGTCAGAACGTTAGAAAGGATGTTCGATTTAAATGAAAAGTTCAGAAGACCAGCTAACGTGAAGACTCATAGCTCTTCTCTACAGTTCGAATTGATAAATTTAGGGATTAAGGCAAGTCCTAAATTTGTAAATCTTGGCAAATGTTGTTCACTAGCAGAAAGAGATAAGTTCATCAGTCTGTTTAAACAATATAAAGATGTTTTCGCCTGGACATATGAATATTTGAAAACATACGACACCATCATCATCAAGCATGTTGTCCCCATCAAAGCCGGCTCCAAGCTATATCAGTAGCCTTTAAGGAAGATGCATCCAAAGTTGGAACCGCTGATTCAGAGTGAAGTAAATAAATTATTGGATCCTAGAATCATTTTTAAGGTCAGAAACTCTGAGTGGGTATCAAATCTGGTGCCAGTAAGGAAAAAATCCGAAGAAATCAGACTCTGCGTGGATTTCAGAAATTTAAACTGTGCCTCAGATAAAGATAACTACCCAGTGCCACCCATGGAGCAATTGCTACAAATGGTCTCAGGGTCTGAATTGTTTTCGCTATTAGACGGTTTCTCTGGCTACAATCAAGTACTAGTAGCTGAAGAAGACAGATTGAAGACAACGTTTAGGACCAAATGGGGAACCTTTGCCTACAGAAGGATGCCCTTTGGGCTGATAAATGCTGGAGCAATGTTTCAGAGAGCTATGGACATAGCTTTCCATGGATTGATTGGCCGAAGTGTTGTAGTGTACCTTGACGATATTACGATATTCTTGAAGAAAAGAGAAGAGCACGCATTTCACTTAAGGAATATTTTTGAACGCTGTCGAAAGTATGGCATCTCACTCAATCCTAAGAAGTCTGTGTTCGTCGTCACAGAGGGCAAGTTGCTAGGTCACATAGTTTCAAAGAAAGGAATCTCCATTGATCCAGAAATAATTAAGACTATTGAACAAATCTCCTTGCCCCATAATAAGAAGGGGATGCAATCATTCATAGGAACTATAAATTTCCTGCGAAGATTTGTGCCTGATTTTGCTCAGACTATCAAACCGCTGCAGCAGATGGTGAAGAAAAATGCACAATTCAAATGGAATGAGGTTGAGAAGAACGCCTTCAGCAAAATTAAAACTACGGTTGCACACGTACCCTCCTTGAAAATCCCAGACTTCGATAAAGACTTTATTCTGTATACCTTTGCATCCGGTGATTTGCTGGCAGCTGTGCTCACCCAAAAAGAAGAAGGGGGGGATGAATTCCCAATCTCCTTTATGAGTATTGGTCTATAGGGGGATGAGTTGAACTACCCAGTTGTTGATAAACAAGCTTACGCAGTATTCAAAGCAGTGAAGCAATTCAGGCCTTATATTTTAAAAAATCAAACTAAGGTAATAGTCCCCTACCCAGCTGTAAGGTCCCTTCTTAAACAGAAGGACATAGGAGAAAGAAGAGGCAAATGGGTTACATCTCTTAAAGAGTACGACCTTGAATTCAAACTAGCCTCTATAGTTAAAGGACAAGGGTTGTGCAAATTGATGACTGAAAATGGGAACAATGAAGAGCATGCCTGGGAGGATGAAGCCGACTTACATTTAATGGATGTATGTCCTGTGTTTACAGATCCCGAGTCTTGGTACAGAGACCTCGTGCATTACCTATAAGCAGGATTGTTACCAAAAAATTGGAATTCTAAGCAAAGAAGAGCACTACGTCTTAAATCAGCTGCCTATCAGATTGTTGAAGGAGTATTGTTCAGAAAAAATTATGATGGAGTTCTCCTGAGATGCTTAGAAAAAGAAGATGCAAAGAAAGTAATGATAGATTTGCATGACGGGCCTGCTGGGGGACATTATTCAGGAGATACTACATCCCACAAAATCCTTAGAGCCGGTTACTATTGGTGTTGATTGCATGGGCAGACCCGGGTTTACTATAATTAATCAACAACACCCCAAACTCACTGGCCCTTTCGGCGACAGACTGCAAAGCGATCTGAAGTCTCACCCGAAGTGAATCTAATGGGTAGGCCAAGACTCAAGTGTCTTGGACCAGGTTCTGCGCATCCTACTTCCTTCTCCTTACTCCTGTGCGCCACTAGGTCGACTAGCTCTGCGCATCGCACGTCCCTTTCTACTCGCAGCACTTTCCCCCGTGCGATGCTCAACCCCGCACCAGTTGCTCGGTTCCCTCTCACGTCGCACAACTTCCACTCACTCGCAGCATTCCAATCCTTACTGCATCTCTGCGCACCGCGGAACACCCATCCTCTCCTCAACGCTAAACCCTCAGCTCGCAGTATCTCGCATCCCAGCTCCTCTGCCGATGCGATATCGCTTCTCCGCGATATCTTACCACTGCGACTCTATGCTCTTAACGTTGATTGCGCCGATGTACGACACTCTACTTATCAGAAGTCTATTGTGAGTAACTGTTAATTAGTGACAGACGTGAAAGAGTCCTTAAACAACCTACTGCAACACTTCGACTTATCCTTAGCCTTTTGCAATATTATGAACGAAACAATACATACATTCGTCTACTGCCACTATCATTACATGCATAATACTAGTAACAATAAGCAAATACAATCACATCCATTCAACACATTACACGCAGATTTAACGTGGTTCACCCCCGGGCTGGGAGCTACGTCCACCAAACTGTGCTTCTATTATATATCTTGAGGGAAGTTAGCACAGTTTGTTGCACTACTATTGCAGCGCAAAGTTTCTCCTAGATCTATGATCTTCTCTCTATATCCCTTCCCTCTCTGTTCTCTCTGCAAATGATTACATACAGACTCAAATGACTCACAGACGACTATGTGTCTGGATCGTTACAACGCAGTCTGTTTGACTGATTCCTGAATCTACAAGACTATCAACTGATCGAATATCTACTGATTGATTAGCTACCCAACCAACCCTTTACAATACAAAAATGCAAGCTTTTATAGGGAGCCCGAAGGTCGTGCCATTACAACATTGTGGGCCTGTCCCAACAGTAAACCCATACCCTAAATAGTGACAGTCGGTCCTCTCTGTCCTTGAGGTAGCCGCTTCCCGTCACACCGCAGCTCTCTGCAGTCTTCCATGCTTCCCGGCACTGACCATGGGTACTATGCACCGCTTCTCTTTCTGTCCTTCGCCTTCAATGCTTGAGCCTCGTTGCTCCTTCTTCTTTATGAGGGTCGCTGAGCCCTCCTGTCTTCCGCCGCTGCCTTCAATGCAGTGGTTGAGCTTTCTTCTCTCGGCCGCTCTTGTACCGTTTCCTCCTTGACTTTTCTATCCCAAAATTCATGGTTTCCGGCTCTGCTCTCCAGCTGGAAACGTGCTACACCGTCGTAGCTCTGCCCTGTCCTTTTTCCGCTAAACTTCTCTCTTTCCGCCAAAACTAGCAACTTCTTCTGTAGCTGCGGGATCCTGCTCCAACAATTGGCCTACACTCTTCAAAGATGCACACGCACATGTCACGAAGTGTGATATTTGCCAGAGGTGTGGTGGGAGACAACCTAAAGCAGCAACACCCCTAAAACCTATGATGATCACGGAGCCATTCGAGCAATGGGGGTTAGATATTATTGGAGAAATAAAACTGAATTCTTCCCTCCAACACAAATACATTACGACCTCGACTGATTATTTCATTCGTTGGGTCGAGGCTATTCCTCTATGCAATATAAATGAAGAGGAGGTCATCAGCTTCCTGCAATATCATATCATGGCCAGGTTTGGAGTTCCAATTTCGTTAGTTTTTGATAATGCCAAGTACTTCTCATCAATTAAATTAACTACTTTTGCTCATGATAAAGGGATAAAATTGCATTATTCTACTAACTACTATCCACAAGGAAATGGCCTGGCTGAATCCTCTAACAAAAATATGATTAGAATTTTAAAGAAGTTTGTAATAGAAAACCAGAGGAGTTGGCACTCAGCACTACCAAACGTGCTTTGGGATGATAGAGTCACCCCCAAGTCTACGATAGGAGTGTCACCATATACCCTGGTCTATGGTAAAGAAGCCAATTCTTCCCCCCAACATCATGTTACGATCTTCCATTATAGCTCAAGAGTCTGGTGGGTCTAAGAATGAAGTTTTACAGATGAGGATATGCAATCTTTTGAAAGCAGAAGAGGCTAGATCTAAAGCCAGGGAATGCTTTAAGCAATAACAGGAGTTAGTAAAGAGATGGTTCAACAAACATAAAGCTGGAACAAAAGACTTTGAAGTAGGAGACTTAGTCCTCAAATGGGATCACCCCCATGATGAGAAAGGAAAGCACACTAAATTCCAGCAGTTATGGGTAGGCCCTTTTCAGATTGCAGCAAAGCTTGGCTCTTCTACTTATAAGTTACAGGATCTACAGGGGTGGGAAGGGAACTTACCAGTGAATGGTTTGGTTCTCAAGCCTTATTTTTCCTGATTTTCTTTGAGTTCATCTGTCTTGTATATAAATAAGTTGTTTTGGCTGTGTTTTGAGTCATGCTTTTCAGTTTGTTTTAGTTTAAGTTTATTAATTCCAACAAAGGGAACGAACCCGCAGTTGCATGGAGAACATCAAAATTTTGGGATTGATAAACGTTTTGGGGTATCAGACTGTGTGTTGCTATTTATCTAAAAGAACTTATTCTAGTTTAGCAATTTTCTCGAATAGCTCGGTGTGCATTGAAGTCCTGCTTAACCCCTGTGAAATAAACTGAATTCAAAGAGTCCTTGATACTATGTTGAGGCTCCATCCATGTCACACTTAAAATGTTCTAAGGGGCGACAATAGAGGACCCATGGAAAGCAGCAAGGTGATCAGTATGTTAAATATAAATGATCCCATGCCAAGAAATGAATGCCAAAAGGCAAATAAGAGTCGAAAAACTCCTATGAAAGCATCATACATTAAAGCAAATGCTGAACCATAAGTACTAAATTGTCGAAAGTTCCTCTCCGTCCGTGAGCTGAAACATGAAATACATCGCTCACACAAAAGGGCACTATGGGATAAAGGAGCCTGAATAAAAAATTCAGAAAGAAAGGCATGCAGGAGGACTCATATGAAAAGGGACAAAAGTCCAAAGGCACAAAAAAGTGCTAAAATGGCATGGGAATGAGGAACAAACGAATATTTCTGTTCACCATATGCTACAATCCTGTGGTGTCCAAGATGTCAGCTACCTGAAGACAAAAGTAATAATGAAATTCATCCTCTGGCCTTGACAGAGTTATCTGGACTTGAAAAATCTTGGTTTCCACTCTCCCCAAATTGGACTATCATCAATGATTAAAGGTACACACTTCCGTCATTTGAGAAATCCAGATAGCTGGAAGAATTTAATAGATGCAATTGGTTTTACACAGTCTGCCACTCAAACAATAATCGCCCAGAGATCTAGGTTCACCAGGTAATCGCCAATTGTTGCCGTCGCAACTGTTCTCCCCAAATTTCCTAAATTTTGGGCCCCTCCTCATGATGTTGCATCGTTTGAATCGTTGGATCCTCTGAGTTTTTTATGATTGTAAAAGCTTAACTCTCACCTAGGGTTTTGAGTTTTGATTGCCTTTGGAATTTATGGTGAGTCGTAGATTCTAAGTTTGTTTTCGCTTGTTGATCGAACCAAGTGTTCTTTATTGTGGGTCGCCGTTGCGGAGGTATAACAGGTTTCTGTCGTTGTTAAGTTTTAAAGCTGTCTAAGCACTTAGTATTTTTATATTGATTGGGCATATTTTTGTTTGATCGAAAGCCGTAGTCCTTTTTCTCTTCCACTGTTGCAGCTCTCGAAGCGGTTTAGCACCCGAAGTCCAAATCATTTCGACTGTCGATGCGTGTTGACCTGTTTTAACCGCATACTCGAAGCTGTTTCTCTTCCGCCGTTGCGGCTGGGGAGTCATTTAGCTTCCGAAGTATAAACTCGTCCGACTTCTGACTGTGCATCGCGTGGCTTTAGCCTTCTCTTTTCCGCTGTTGTGGCTAGGAGAGCATTTTCACCTCCGATGTAAAAAACCTCCTGACTACCGGTGTAGAACTTTCCCGCCCAAGGCTTAATTAAAACTCTTTCCAAATCAAAGGATGCACCTGGCTATTTTCTTGTGAATTAACTGTTTCGGGTGGTTAATTTTAATGTTTAAAATGACATTTCCAACAAATGATGCACAGTAATTGATTGCAGGAAGACCTCGATGGATTGTTGAGGTGACCATGGTGAAGGCGTAGCTAGATCAAGTTGAATCCGGCAGGGTTGCAGGGAAGACAAAGCGAAGGAAAAGACAAAATCGAAAGCAACAAAACTGCAGATCTGAAAGGTCCAGCAATTACTCAACTAATCACGAACACACAAAGACAAAGCGGCCTGAAGAAGAATCCGAAACGTTCGAGGGAAGGGAAAGTTGCATGTTTTGGGGGAAACCCAAACGGTCTGCTGAGTAGTTTAAATATTCTAAAGATAGGACTTAGAATGGGACTTTTTCCCTGGAAAAAATTTGTAACCTTTTGCTTGTAAGAGGAACTATTTCATTTTACAAAGGAAAATTGCAACTTTTGCCTGTTGGAGAAAGCGCAACCGTGGAATATATCAATGTGATTAAATGAACAATGTTCAAGAGGAACTATTTCATTTTCAGCTGTGTTTCATTAACTGTGAGATCGTTCTAATTTCCTGAACCTATGTTCTTGTTTGAGTGCTTTTTCAGTAAATTTTATGATGTTTTCCACTATGAGTAACGGAGGTTGTTCAGAGACAATTGGCTATCTGGTTGTTAAAATATATTTAACTGTTCATGTGTATTGAAAAAAGTATCAGCTATCTGTAACTTTTCATAATGCATGTACAAACACATTACTCATCAACAAATGATAATCTTGCTCGCTAGACACAGGTTAGGTAGTTAGTTTAATTTCTTGTTGTTTATATGATTTAGATGCTTATGAATGCTAAGACGAGAGGTAAGAACCTGTGCATCACATTGTGACTTCTCCTTGCATCTTTATCATCCCGCATTATTAATTAGGCACGTGCATCTCATACATTTAGTAAAAAATACAAAAACTTGATGGACCGGGCCACAACCGGTAAAACCCTTGTTTTTGTCACTTGACCTACGGTAGCCGGACTGCAAACCAGATAGATTCCCTATACCAAACAGTCGACGGGCTAGTTGGGAACATTGACTGGAGAGAATCCCTTATTGTTGCTGCCTGCGAATTTCCAAGCCTCAACATACTCATAGATGATGACTGAGTCTAGAGCCACCCCCTCCTATGCACATCCTGTACCAAATCAAGGATGAAAATGAGGTAATAATCAACCACAAGGAGGTGGCCAACTGCCTAAGATTCTCACCAACAATGATGCCAACCCACTGGCACAAAACCCCCAACATCTTGACCAACTAGGAAAGAACCCATAGTTACAGTTCAATCATCTGTGTGCACTATGCAACACCTATGGTCCTTACATGCATCTGTGCCCTCACATGGCTCACGTCCGACAACTTCTCCAAAATGACGCTCAACAGGATGCCAACACAGTGACCCAAGATCAACCAAATCTATCACCACCAGGTCCTCTTCCTGTGGTATTTCAACCCAACCCCTCGACCCACCTCCTCCTGCAGCTCCTTCCATGACCCCACCTATAGAGACTAGAGTCCATCACCTCATGATAGTGCCTTTTGACGTGAACCTCTAGACTCAACGCAACCAGTATGTCTCCACAAAAAAACTATTTACCAGTCAGTGGCATCTACTTCTAGTACTTGATTTTACCTCTCCACTTATCTATAACCCCCACTGATGGGGCGACAAATTCCCACAGTTTCCTATACGACCTATATCCAACAATATTACTATTCGAGCTGACCTAAATTATAGCATCATTGATGACTTGGATCAATCACCTACAACCATGTGTGCTCTAGAAGTGTTGAAAACTTTACCAACAGAATGGAAAGTGTTGTTATCTGCACTAGGTTTCGTTGATCGTTTTGATTCTAGGTTGATCATGTTTGATTTGGATCAAGGAGAACCCTGGATGTCGTCTACCGTCTCCTTCCAAGTTTTGGTCTCAATTTGGAATTTGGTCATACATCAATGTATCATTGATGAAGGGGGATCCACCTATGTTATGTCGACCTTTTTCTAGCATAAACTGAGGTCCCCTACCCTTAAAAATTCCACTAGCTCCCTCCTTTCCTATGATGGCAGCTCTATAAAGGCCCAGGGAATTCTTCTCAATGTTCATATTTCATTAGCAGATGAAACGGTTTTGATTGACATTGAGGTTATTAAATCCCAACTTGATTATAACCTCTTTCTTGGATGTATCTACATGTATGCCATGAGAACCGTGCCCTCCACCTTCTTTCGATTCCTGATGCTTCCTCATGATGGAAATATCATGATCGTCGACCAGTTGAATTAATATGATCCATAGGGGATAGCCACATCAGAACACATCATTCCTACCATTGATACCACCATTGACAACGTGTCCATCCCTTCCATATCTATTGTAGGTCTAGGACTATTTTCCAAGACACCTATGGGGGACACCTTCCCATATTTACCACCTGTCCCTTTGTCGACTGACACAATGAATTTATGTACTATCACATCTAGTACCAACTCAACCATATCACAATAGTAGTTGTAACCCCAACCGGTGCCACCACAGAATTATTGGGGATCCTTCCTAATCCACACAATTCCCTTCCTATTTCCACCATATGGTATCATGATCAATCATGTAATGGATACTCTTAATTTACCTAATTTTACATTGGGAATTTCCATGTGGTACCTTGAACAACCTACCCCACTTCCGATGCCCTAGGTCATGTGAACCTACTGAGATGGAGTAATACCCTCTTCCTGACCCATTGAACACACCTTTTGTCCCAAAAACTGACCCTCCTCTCCCAAAGAAGGTTGTAGGAAAGTCCACCAAAGTAACAATAGATCCTTGCCTTTCTTGACTCCACCTTGCACTTTGTGCAATATCCAAGGTCATGCAACAAAAAATTGTCTAGAGATACCTATCCTTCACACACACATAGACGCTATGGATACAACCGATCATACTTCAATATTCATCATCCTAGATATGCCAACAGTTAAGAACATGTCATTGAGAAAAATCCATCCTTGCGCAATTTGTGGCTTGTATGGCCACTATTCTCACCATTGACAAGACTTGTTCGAGTATCGATAAGTCCTTCATGACCTTCAAAAACACTCATGAGTTTGAAACCACTATCATTGAGTAAATTTACCCTCCATCTTCCTCCTTGAACATGACCACCATTTAGACAATATCTACTTCCAGTAGTACTTTACTGTCCTCGACCGTGGGAGATCAACCTGATCTATCCTGACACCACTTTTGTGGTGACGGAGAGATCATCAAAACCACCATTGGTTTTACCCCATTTCACTTAGCCCATGATGTGGAGTCATTTCTTCCCATTGAATACCAGATTCCTCCCCCACGTACTTTTCGCCAACTACAGAGTCTCCAAGGTAAGGCTAATTTCCTTCGCCATAAGTTCTATTCCTGAGTCACTCACAAAATAGCACTTGCAGAATAGTTTTTTTTTTTACATCATTTTTACTACGATTTGGTGGCCCCCTCCTATAGTTACTCCATCATTTGCACATGAGTAGGTGGATATAACCCCTTCTTATGCGCCGTTAATAGCCCACTGGAGTGTGTGGTCCCACATCTACACATGCACACAGTATGTTCCACGTATGATCTAACTACCACTATGCTAGCATATTGTCAGGTCCAAAGACCTTCCCTAGAGGTTGAGGCCTCCCCATATCTCCCTAGTGTTCCATGCCTACATATGGATCATCCTCTACAAGGATAGGAAGCTGCCACCATTGTGCGAAAAATCTCCTAGGTTAAGAAACGATCTTCTAGACTTCCTCCCTCGCCAATTTTTTAGGCCATTTCCTGGAGTCATGTTTATTTGCATAGCACCATGTGAATCACACCTTGTACATTGAGCTGGCCCCATGCCTATAGGCCTCCATTTGGTCTATTTTTTACCCATGCACCAGTACACCAGGGACAGCTTCACTAGATTCTAGTGAGAGCCATCTGGAGTCCATTCGAGATGTCTTTTGCACCACAGGGTTCGGCTTTCTATCCTCTATAATTTGACAAGACCCTTGGCTCATGCTCTCACTATGATTTTCTGGGCCATTTCCCAGAATTCACCACGATTTGCGTTCCATCATGTGAATCTCCCTTTGTATTTATTACCATGTTCACGATCCATTCACTCCATCCATATTGCACAGTTGGCCATTTTTTACTACCATCCATCATCCCGCAAGGGGGCCCTAACAGTTCTATGCATTTATTCCTCTCAACCATGTTCATAAGATAATCTCTTTCCATATATCAAACACTTCCCCCTTGCTCGATTGACCATTATGGAGTTTGTGTTAAGCTCTTTTCTTACTCTTAACATAATGAAAATATCGTCAAGCATGCTTGCTTCCTTTCACGCTCGTTAAATTACTTGAAAGGGTGTCTATTTAGCCTCATTTATATCCATTTTTGGACTATATAGACTATGATAACAAAAGGACCACCTTGGCACATTCAGTATAGGAATGTTTCCCTTTTCATCCTTTTACACTTTCTCGGGCATTGGGACCGATCTTTACAAAAAATCTCATCATGGGTTGTCTTTAAGCTCTTTTCCATCCTTCTAATCAAGAAATGATTGCCTAGAAAATTTGGTTTTGTTCATGCTTGTAAAAGTATGTGAATTACCATCGAATCAGTTAGATTTAACCTTTTTCGGGCCGATTAGGCTACAAATAGTAAAGAAGTATTCCTTCCCCAATGGTTGAGAGAGCTCTCCTGTGCACACTTTTATGCTTTCCTGGAATTAGGAGAGTACATACAAAAAACAGACCACACTGGAGTCTTATTCATGTTTTCGAATTCTCTAAAAATGAGAACACCATCAAGCATTTACTTTCTTTAGCTCGTTAAAAATCCACGAGATCTTGTCATGATGGTGTCTTTTAACGCCACTCTATGTATTACAGTTTAGCCTCTTTCCCTCATTGATTCACCTTTGTTTAGAGTATTCTGCGATGACTCTTCCATTGATCCTGTGAATATTCATGTTCCAGTTACCTCCCTAGGGATTTCCCATTTGCAGTTATCTTCCTGGTATTACATCTATGACCCCTATCCCATGATTCAGTTTCATTTGCTTCTAGGTTAGCCCCATCGTCATACTCTGAACAAAGGAATTTTTTGAGTCCTCCATATTCCCCTGCCCCTATTCCCCCATTTAGTCTGTCATTCCCTCAATTGTCTCGCACCTTTGATTATCCCCCTCGTGCTTCTTGTAAAGGAAACATTACTTCCTTACTTAGTTGCAGGTCTCCCTCTGTCAACATGAACAAATATATTCCAGAAGATAGACCCAAAGGTCTATGTATCCTGGTTTCATTCACCTTATTGATGATTTCCTTTGACCACTTGAGAGGATTCATTAATGCCTCTCAGGGTGGTTGTGTCTCATGTGCTCGACTTCAGCTACATCATCGCAATGTTGATATTTGTACTGGGTATTTTTCCATGCATTATTTGATAGAAGACCCCACTTGTCACCTGATTCTAGCACATTGGTGAGTCTATTAGGGGACCGAGACAGGTTCATGTCCCTTGTGATTTTCGGATTGCGTTGGAAACAATTTTCAGAAACCCCAGTGCAGTGCTTCCATGTATCTCCATTACTGATGTGGCATACTATACCACAAATATTCTATTTCCCTTTCATGGAATCGGTCAAGTTATGTACACTTCTGTATTCAATAGAAAATTAGTTGTGAAGATATTGCATTCCAAGAGAATGCCATTGTTCATATGTATCAATTCTTCAGATAAGCATTGTATTCAACCTCTCATTGAGGCTACCATTATATAACATTAGTTATATATATATATATATATATATATATATTGATCAACTCCCATATTTTTTATCCTTGATCCCAATTCTTATTCATTTGACATTGTTACGAGCATGGGTATGACCGCCTCATCCATATACATGTCACGTATTATATCTAGAGTCACCCATTGATGGGAACCATTAATAAAAAAACAAAATACACTCTAGTTTAAACGAGGAAGCGTCACTTCTCCACAGGTCTCTCTAGTCTCTCCACTATCCCCATGATCCTTTGATGTCTCTCAACCATGCGATGAGCTCCTACGCTAACAAATTAGGGGGAAATCTGCTAACGCAAAAAATTGCTCACCTAGCTCTGCATGGACTAAACCACATACATATGTCATTTTCCTACAATAATTCCCTACTTTTGACATGCTCAATTGTATTTCAAGTCCAAAACATCATTATTTACCGTGGTTTACCTTCATTCTCTCCCAAACAAGGGTAAAAAAATCCAAAAAAGGGCCAAAAAAACCCAAAAAGGGGCTAAAACCCTAAAAAGAGCTTAAAACCCTAAGTATGCCCCAACTGTAAAAGAGAGAAAAGGTCAAAAAACCTAAAAACATATTATAAAAACAGTTTGAAGGTCTCTATCAAAATATTCTTACACATTTTTACATTATTTTATTCAGTGAGTATGATGCGACACATTTTACTCTCAAAGTATTCACACCCCATTTTTTCCATCATCTCGTTTTCATGGCATTACCACTTAGTACGTTGAGACATTATCCATACCCACCTGAAAAAAACAAGCCTGTGAAGAGGTGCACCATTTTTGAGACGGTCATGGTGGCCCACTTTCAAAAGAAAGAAGGTCTAACTTTCATGTATTTGCTTTTATTTAGTTTAGTCGTACATGTTTATTTATTTCATTTTACTAATCTCATTTATTGATGTAGCTTTCTTTCATGAACTGTACCTTACTGTCCCACTGACATAAGGCTGGTGCTTTTGCACATAACAAGGGTGAAAACCACATTACAATGTTGATCGTTGGATATATTTCCATGATCTTATTCATATCTGAGGGATTTTGAGGTACTCTTGGTGCTTTCAAGCTTCAGGCTTTGTTACCTTACCCATACAGTAGATGTTGTCTACAACTATCTGCATAAGCATTGATTATGTTAGGGTGACCTTAGTTTCCTTACCTAGGTATTGCAGGGTGTGCTTGCAGAGTTTATTGTGTGAGTGTCCTGACCGATTTCAAGATTCAGTAGGATTACGACATTGTGATCCTCCACCCCCTTGTCATAAGAGGGTTAGACATTTTAGGTAGCCTTTTTTCAAAAAAAATCCTATACCAATTTTACATAAGTACTACATCGGAGTCACCATAGTTCTCTCCATTCCCATCATATGGAATAGGGGTAGGAGTCGTTCATATTCCTCCATCTACTATATGGTTCCTGCAACCCTGTTTTATACCGACCCAGATGGGGCTAGGTCTTTCCATACTACATGAGCAAATTTTTTAGACTTTATAGCCGTCGAATGGAGATTTTCCCTTGGGAGGTCAAGTGTTGAGATTCATTTAGTTCTCGTAAGCTCGGGTCCTCTTACGTTCAGCTTGCCAAACATCACTGCAGACCCTATTGTTGGATTGGGGGGAAAGATAACCCCTTGCCTTGCTCATCAATTCAGAAGTTGTCATATTCCACCTTCTACTCCATTTGAAAGAAGGTCTTCACTTCCTTAATCAAGTCTTAACACCAGTGTTAATTCCCTTGGGGTGGTAGTGGATACATGACCATTGTGTTTATATTTTACATTCATTCTTATGTCCCATTCCTTCTTAAAGAGGTTACTTACCTCCCTAAATTCCTAGGGGTTAACCAATCTATCAGTCTTATAACTATGGTTATATGGTTTCTCCTTCTCAAGGAATATCTTAATACAAAATACCTGTGAAGCCTTATATGGGCAATGTGGGAGGAGGCTACTATCCTATCGGTCAAGTCTGTTTCCTTTATCAAAATCAACCCAATGTGAACCAATATTTCTAGGGAGTGTGGAACCAAAGGGAACAACCTAGGCTCCCATTTTTAGCCATGTTGAATCTTCCTGACCAATCAAAGCTTATGAATGACCCAGCGTGTCATGATCCAATGTCGCTCCTTTTCCTAGCCAAACTTACTTCGGATATACAAAAGTTTTAGTGTAAGAATGGAAAGGATCTTGGTGATAATATTACTACATTTCATTTGTGGTGCTCTTCGAACTCATTGAATCATGATTCTGTTCGACTATGACTATTTCAACACACCCTCACAGGTTTTGTAGTGAAATGGTATATAGAGTTTTCCATGGGAACCTATTGAACCTTCAATGATTTAGCCTTGGTCTTCCTCAACCTATTTAAGCTATCGGTACCGAACTCTTGAGACATTTTAGAAAAATAATCCTACCCATATCTCTAATCACATTCCAGAATGGTGTAGACAAAAGAGGTTGATTAAGGTCAACATTCAACCCATTTTTTTACTGGAATGGTTCTTGAATTATCTATTACTATATATTGTGCAGGATGTCTCGACATTTGGAGTGACTACTTAGGAACATGCTGTCTTTAGAGCTCAGCAATTAGATTTGATTTATGCTCAGTTTGGGATTCTTTATGAGATTATACATGATGCACCGTTGTCAAACACTGATCCTAAGTTCAAACCCATGCCACATGTCAATGGCATTGTTGGATCCGTAAGTACCAAATCTTTCAATTGTGTTACAAATAAAATGAAGAATTTATCTATTAACTAGTCTGTAGCTACACAAGCTACCTCCTCATCCACTACCACCCAATCGATAGATGTACTTTCTGTGCAATCATCGAACTAGAAGGGTAACCAACGACCTGGGAGAACTAGAAAGAAGGGAATAAATAACAAGAGGCGTGGGAATAGAAAGGAGAATCAAAACTATGACAAGAATGATGATAATGGTGGGGGAAGTAACCTATGTGGAAGGTCGAATTCCCTTGGAAGCTTTGTCAAGGAAACCATCTCTCCTACTTGTGCCATCGAATTGAGGATGCCTCAAAGTTTATTGCATAGAGCTTGGCTATGTTGATTGATCCCCTTCCTCATAATAAAAATATGGCTTCAAGGACCTCAAATACCGTAAGTAGTTCTGGTGGGAATCAAAACATGCTATATGTGTAAGGTGGTTAGGGTTGTATAAATGAGATGTGAACAACCAATCTTGTGACCCGTTCACGAGACTATGGCCTATCACAAGTCATGATGGGTAGAGAGCCTCCATATCCCATTATTTCTTTGCATATTGACAAGCCTAAATTTATACCATGCATAAACAAAAGGTGTATTAAAGCATTAGGGGCACAATCCTAATTCCTGAGCCTCCAAGTATTATCCCATCATTGAGTATTTGGGCCAGAATCCTTGTTCCATGTCGATTGTTGAAGTACTTTAGACTTGTCCTTCACAAATGAGAGTGTTTTTAGTTTCTCTTGGGGTAGCTAGCTCAAATGGATCCACTATGGCTATGTTTTAGACTCATGATATCCATCCTCTCTTTCCTTACCATGTGGCTTTCAAAGTCCATGTGGAGTGTTTAAAAAACACCATTAAACACACATTTGTTGATGAAGGCTCTGCAACCTTCGTGATGTATTTGGATTGTTGGAAAGGCTTGGGTTTTTCCATGTTGTCCAAATCTATGACTATACTGGCATCATTTGATGGACCTTCAATTAGACTACATCACGTTATTCCTTGACTTCTAGTCTAGTTTGGAGGGAATACCGTGTCGGTAAAAGTTGAGGTGGTTGATGTGGCCCTCGACTACAATCTTTTGTTGGGATGAAAGTGGATTTATGCTATGATGAATATCACATCATCTGCATCTTATTTCATGTGATTCCATATGAATATAGGGTCATGACAATCAATCAACTGTCATTTTATAATTCAAGTTCATCGGCATCATCGAGACCTACTATCCCGACCATTGATAATTCTTAGGTGACAACTGAGAATGTTGGTGTTGGAATGTATCCTTCATTAATGGGAAGTTTTAATATTTTGGCACCAATTTTAGCAATTAATACTACTCCTAGTTGTGTTAAATCACCTTTGAGTTTGCTCCAATTTTGCACCACGTATTTGGATGACCCATGGAATCTTCCTTCCTTGAGTACTTCGGATGAAGATACTATACTTACTAGGGTAGAAATGTCATTTTCTACATCAGAGGTAGCTTATCAAGCCATACTTGATCTTACTATGGATCTTGGTCCTTCCCCTTCGCGGAAGGAAGAGGAGGATATTTTTGCACCACATGCTTGGGAAGTTGTATCATAATGCTCACATGATTACCTTGATGACACTTATCCATTAGATGAATCTATTCTCGAGGCCATGAATGGTTGAGAACAACCTTTCGAGGAGATGCATTATTGATCTTACTTCCTCTCGAAGCTCGAATGGATCGAGTGTGATGACTTTAGGATGAACTTAAAAGATAATTTTTTTCATCCTAGGATCCCATTAGGCACTCATGGAATATATGTAGAAGGAAACATAGTGAATATATTTACAATTATTCCAATCAACATTTTTAAGATTCATAGTATATTTAAGAACGTTTAGAGCGGTGCTAATTATTCACCCTCTGAAGTTAAAATGTACATCGGTATCTTCAAATAATTGTTTGATGTATCTTCTTGGTCATATGATGAAATTCTAGGTATTTATCCCCACATTGTTGAACATGAAATGAAAACTTATCCAAATACTAAACATGTTCGACAACGCTTATGTGCGATGAACCCTTCTCAAGCGCTTTCCCTTAAGTTTGGGATAGAAAGGTTGCTTAAAGTTGGACTTATATATCTGGTTCCCTTAATTGATGTCCATCCGACCCCGTTCCTGTTGATAAGAAGAAAGGGAGCATTTGTGTATGTACCGACTTTAGAGACCTGAATATGGCTTTCCCAGAAGATAACTTTTCGACGCAATTCATTGATCAGATTTTGGATGAGTGTGTAGGAAGTGACATCTTTTCGTTTATGGATGAATTTTCAGAATACAATCAAATCCAAATCAAACCCGAGGATCAACATAAAACTTCATTTATATGTCCTTTTGGTACCTTCTCATACCAAAAAATGCCTTTCTACCTGAAAAACAACGGAGCTACTTTTCACCAGGATATGACCTTCTCCTTTCACGACCTTAAACATATTATCGAATTTTTTCTAGATGATTTACCTTCTGACTCTCAGTTGAGAGTGCATCACCTGGATCATTTGCATTTTGTATTTGAAATATGTCATCGTTATCAAATTCAGTTAAATCCTAAAATGTGCATATTTTTTGTTAGGGATGGCTGGTTATTGGGATTCATTGTCTCTAAGGACAATATTAGGATTGATACACCAAATTTTGAGGCAATAGTATGATTGTATGCCCTGCGTGCAATTACACACCTTTAGAGTCTCCAAGGGATGGTAATTTCTTACGTCGATTTGTTGTCAATTATTCCAATTTGACCAAGGGATTTATGCACTTGTTGAAGAAGGATACTCCATTCTTGTGGAATTAGCAAGCATAAGAGTCCTTCGACGCTCTTAAGAAATCCTTGACATCGACCCCCATACATATTCCACTTGATTATTATAGGGACTTCTTGTTATATGTTTCTGCATGTCTAGAGATGATTGGCATGGTTCAAGATAAAGAAGATGATGAGCTCCATGAGCATGTTATTTATTATCTTAGTTGAAATCTTAATGATGCAGAACCTTGATATAGTCAAATTGAGAAATTAGCTTTAGCAACCGTCCATGCAGTCCAACATTTGAGACATTATATCTTTCTATGCCAGACAATGGTTATATCCTATATCAATCCATTTCAATTTGTCTTCAATAGGTGGATAATAGGGGTGATCATAATAAATGGATTGTTATTTTGCAAGAATTCGACCTCGGATTTGTTTTGGAGAAATTGAAGCTCTCGTTAGGTTTTGTTGAGCTAATGGCATATCTCCCTAGTATGGGTGAAGATATGATTTATGAAGACTCATTTATGGATGAATACTTTTTTCTCATTTCATCTACAAAACCTTGGTATGGAAATATTATATGTTATCTTCAGACTTTGAAGGCTTCCCTTAATATCTTAAGGGATGAACATCGATGCTTATGTCATAACTCTAAGAACTCTCTCATTATCGATAAAACTATCTATCTGCATGGGGTAGAATTGATTTTGCATCGTTTTTTGACCCATGATGAGGCTGAGGGTGTGCTTAATGATGGCCATGGTGGATTGTGTGGTTGTCAGTTATCTGGGATCGCTACCAGGGTAATTTTTAGGGGTGAAATTTTGCCAATTGGTTATTTTTTGGGGTTTTTCAAAAAATAAATTTGCTATTGGGTCATTTTTAGTGTCTAATATCGCCTATATTTACATAAAATATGTTTTTTTAATCATAATATTCACCAAAATTTACACATTTCAGTGTTAATTTATGTTTTTGATAATCATAATATTTGCCAAAATTTACACATTTCATTGAAGCTAGGAATCGATGTTTTAGCTAACACTTCTAAATTAGAAGAATGTTTAGGCCACTTAAAGCATCTGGATGAGCAGCGTCGGGATGTTGTAGCGGGTCTAGAGATAAATAAGCAATGTGTCAAGGCCCTATACGATAAGTTCATCTATTCCCACCATTATAGTGAAGGTAACTTGTTCCTCTTATATGACCAAGATAGAAAACCATTAGGGGTGGGTATGTTCAACCCCATGTGCCATGTGCCTTACATTGTGAACAATGTCCTAGAGAAAGTTTCCCATGAGTTATAGGAATATGAAGGGAATTCCTTAATGAATCCTAGAAATGGGCTCTACCTTAAGAAGTACTATGCTTGAATTTCAACTTAGGTTGGTACCTTGTATATTATTATACAGTTTGTGCATTATATTTTTATTCCCTTGTAATGTTATCAGTTTGTTGGCACGGTTCCTATTCTTTGGTAGATGTTCACAAAGTCTTCGATATACTTAGGATTCGCTCATAGTACCAGTTGTCACACCTAGAACCTAGTTTCAGTTGCTTGGGTTATCTACACACCTAAGGGTTAACTAGTGTCTTCAGTAGGTGTGTATCTCTGACCATCTTCAAATAATGTTGTTGAATATAGTGTTGTGATTGAAATATATGCAATATCATTTTGAATGGCATTCAATATCTTGAAGTTCTCTTGGACTCACAGTTAGTTGTGTCACAATTGAATTGCATGTACCATATTAGAGATCCTATGTTATTGGAAAGATTCTTATGGGTAAGATTGTAATTGGAGCAATAGTTTGATTACATTACATACATTCACATACATAGACATTATAATGATGTTTCCGATTCATATGCAAATTACATTTTAGATTGGAATTTTTCTCATCATTAAAGAAGTAAGTACATAAAACATTCAAATTCAGACACATGTGTATATATCAAACCAATCACTATAAGCCTTTATTTTCAAATAAGTCTTCCAAAAAATGGTATCATAGTACAAAAATGGGGCCTTAAGCCACCAAAAAATATACGGCCACTATAAAATGAATATCCTGGAATCTATGTGTATGGGTTTGGATGATGGTCATGGTAACACACTACAACATTTTCCAAAATCCTAAACAACCTAACCCACTTACAGAATACACCAACTACATGCCTCTGCGTTGCCTCGAGCAAGTCCTTGACTTGCACCATGGGGATCATGTTTGTCAATCGAGCCATGGTTCCATGTATGTTTTGGAATGTTCGCTTGATGTCATCACCAATCATCTCATCTCCTCATCCCCTATGTCAGTCTCTTGGGAATCCATCCAATTGTCGTAGAGCTATGTATGCACAAATAAATGTAGTGTCAGTACTTCATACCACCAAAAACATGTTTTTATTTCCTTACATAAAAAATACAAAAAAAATTCAAATAATTCAAAAAAAAATATGGGATGTTACCAATATCTCTAAATGTAGAACCTGGTGGTAGTGGCATGTCTAGATCTACATGAAAGTTGATCCAATCATAGGGATAGTCATCTATGGCAGTGATATTTTAACGAAACAAGTGGAAGAAGTGAGGTGGGAAAGGAGTGGGTTCCATACATCCGCCTAACCTCTGCATTACATCTATACAACGTTGTTAGGATGAATTTTGTAGACTGCGAGAAAGGATCTCAACTCTAGGGATAAGACTCGGTACCCTCTCGAAAAATAAAGTGCTCAATATGTTGGCAAACCCCCAAAAAATTATACAACCCAACTTGCAGTTCAACTGTTGTTTCATACCGGATGGAGACATCCTCATGATTTCTCTTTCCGAAGGTTGTCATTTATGGAGGATTGAAGTGGTGGAGTCCCAAGTGGAAGGACTCGGTTTCTTGATTTTTATGAGGTGTCGACAGAGGTTGTCATTTTGTATCTCTATTTACATTAATAGAAATATACATTTGTCTTCTAATTCATGTGCAATTATGAATATTTTTATCCATTAATGTAATTTCTTTTTATACATGTTTAAATTGAATATGCTAGATTATATACTAACACTTTATATATCATGCTTATATATGTCTTTGTTGTTGAGGACAAAGTGTAGGGACAAGTTTTGATTCAGAGCTTAATAGTGGTCATCTTCGGACATCCAGTTGAGATATAGTTCTTATCCCGTAGTGAATAAATTTTATTTTATGTATCTAGCATACTTGAGAATTGATTGATTTTTGGTGTCATACTTTATATTGTGGTACACTCAAAGCCACAGTAGGTTATGGGTTTTGATTTAGTTCTAGATTAACATTTTCTTGTGACTGTTTGCTTTCATTCGATTCTAGCTAAATCTTTTATTTAGGTTGTTGGTTCTCATTGGATTCCATTGCAAGTGGATTAAAAATTCTCTACAAATTTAAAAAAAAATGTTTTCAATTTATTTGTTATTAAAATTTGAATAAATAATTAATAAAACAACAAGAAAAAAAAAAAGTTACCTAGCTAGATGCTTGAACATCCCCCTTGCAAAGTTGGATGGCATCTCTTAGATGCTTGGATTAGTGCCCTATTGAGTTGGATGGTAGCACATGTGTCCTCATGTTATATTAAGGCATGGATTATTACCTTCGATTAGCCGCAGTGTTGTTTAACAATAAACAACCCTCTGGCCCTGTCTTATGTTTATCAAGAGCTTGTGTGTACTCCTAATGTGCATGTGCTAGAGATGGGCATGTACTATAAGTGTGTGCATGATCTTGTTGCTTTGCAAATATGGAGGTTGGGGAATGTCGAACCAGGAGCATGTGCAATATTCCATGAACATGTGCATGCTCATGTATTTTTTCTGCTACTTTGGTCTAGTTGCAATGGTTTTGGACACCATATTTTTGTGGGGCCCCCTCATGCTTATGATGAAAAGACCCTTCAGCCTTGTTTTGTAATCAACTTGCCACAAATGGGCATAGTTGTTGCATCTCTTCTCATAGATTAAGCCACCACTAGTTTGGTTGTTTTTATTTTATAGTATGTTTTGTTTTGACATTTTGTTAATAGAATTTGAGTTTCTTGTAGCACTGTGATATATGCATGTGGTTCTATATATGCTCTTTCATTTTGTTCTGACATAAATATGAATCAACATTTTCCAAAACACGTGCTCAAAATTCTAGAAACTACCCTAAGAAACAACCATCATTTCATAAGAATGGGGTTCCATCCTTTAGAAACAAAAACAACCATAGAAAACAATGTTTTTCAGCACATTGTCATTTCTAGATCGTTTTCAAAAGAAAGAACTCTATCCATTCCATTTGTGGCAACAATGGAATATGCTTCCATTTTTATTCAATTTTGGTAATAATTTTTTAAAAGTCTTAGCATAATGAAATATTTTAAAATGTGTCAAATCAAAACCAGTCTCAAATTTGTGGTGAGAGACAATTTAATAATATGGAATAAACCATTCAAATTTGGAGTAATAGGATCCTTAATGTGTACCCAATGAATGCATTATTACCCAATCAATGTATCTCAGTAATGATATTAACAACTTATTAAAAAATTAGCCTTCTTTTAAAATATTTAAATTTACTCTTTGCTTCTTAGTCTGCACAATGAAATTAAGATTTCAATATTTTTTGAAAAATAATTTTTTTGAACATTCATGAGAATGGGTCAAAATACAAAAGGTTGGTTCTTCATACA
This sequence comes from Pseudotsuga menziesii, assembly GCA_001517045.1. NCBI lineage: Eukaryota > Viridiplantae > Streptophyta > Pinopsida > Pinales > Pinaceae > Pseudotsuga > Pseudotsuga menziesii. The sequence goes on along the minus strand of LPNX010942026.1, from coordinate 89,331 downwards.
TACATATACATACAAGAAATCAATATTTTTTAAAAAATAATTTTTATTTAACATTCATGAAAATGGGTCAAAACACAAAGAGTTGGATGTTCATACATACATGTACATACAAGAACACTTTAATAAATACATATCTCGAAACATAATTGATGTAGTGGAGTTATTTGGGAAACAATCCTCTTCTATGGGTATTTTATATTTGTATACATCTAATTGGTGTAAATTCCTTTGGGTTAGGGTTTAATATTTTGTTCTATCCTTAGCCCCATTTTTCTATATTTTAAATTTAATTTGAACATTTTTATTGGAGAAGAAGAGGTATTTGTGGCCCATAAATTAAATTTAATGAGTTACAAAACTACTTACCCATCACTTTTTTAAGGTGTACTCTAAATACTCTACATTTTCAACTTTTTTTAAGCATATTTTTAGGGATTTTTTAGGAGTCTAGTTGGAAATTTAAACTTTACCAACAAAAAAATACCCCATTCCAACCAAAACTATCTTAAATTCCAAAACTTAAAATAAATAGACAACTACTTTTTTTAATCTCACCATTACTTGAGCTATAAATAGAAGAGACCCCTCACCCATTAGTGAGTGTATTTGTACTTTTGTGTATTGTTGGGTTGGATTTCGTTCTCTGCTATGTATGAGAGAAAGGGAAGGAGGGATCTATTTCTGCATCTGCTTGGATGCGTTTGAGAGATCAAGAAGAAAACAAGAGAAAGAAATTGTTTCGTAAAGTTTATTAGAAAAAGCTAGGTCTGATTAAGAATAAGAATGAATTGTTGATATATATAAAAGAACATGTACTGTTTTTCTATCTATATTATTATTTATTACTGTATGGTGCTGAACTTGAAAGTATATTTGTTTTTGGTTTCCTAGTTTGAAGAATACTGTTTCTTCTTTTGTTCTCTGACTTCCGAGCTCTCTCAGAATTCATGCGGTCCCGATGAATAAGTATTGCAATTACTATTGCAGCACTTAGCTTTTACTAATGGTGATTCCAGGCCAGCGAATCAATCACTCACCCACTTGAACCTCTAGTCGGCCAATTATTCATTTGTGATATATATATATATATGAGAAAAAGGGAAAGAGGGATCTATTTCTGCATCTGCTTTGGATGACTTTGAAAGGTCAAGAAGAAAACAAGAGAAAGAAATTGCTTAGTAAAGTTTATTAGAAAAAACTAGATCTGATTAAGAATAAGAATGCATTGTTGATATATATAAAAGAACATAAGAATGCATTGTTGATATATATAAAAGAACATGTACTGTTTTTCTTGATATATTATTATCTATTAATATATAGCGTTGAACTTAAAAGTATCTCTCAGAATTCATGGGGCCCGAGGAATAAGTATTGCAAATACTATTGCAGCACTTAGCTTTTACTAATGGCGATTCCAGGCCAGCGAATCAATCATTCACCAACAAAAGGTTCAAGTCACCCGATTCAGACTTGGACTTCTAGTGGGCCAATGATTCATTTGTGTAATACAGCTGCTCGCGGGACGGTTCATGATACTGATTTCGTTTGGATCAACTGGAGAAATATGAGCCATGAGCCACGTGACTAGTCTTGGAATTTGAGAAATATTGTTCAAGTTACTTTCCGTTGGATTGTAATATTCCATCATGTCTCCTGAATACTGCAGATTCGAATCCTGCCCCCGCCTGCCAGTGTGAGATCTAGCACAGGGTCGGTCACTAATACCAATCGCTATTCGACGACTTCAAGGAAGGTTATTGATTATGGCAAGAATCAAAACTCAATTTCTTTATTTTTGAAAGTATTCTAGTTATGAATTTCTGGTAAAAAAATATATACCTTCCAATTTTTCTTTGGAAATTAAGCATAAAAGCCTTTTGGCTTTGTTAATAATAGATAAAGCATCTTGGTTTTGTTAGTTAGTCTAATTTCGTATTATCATTTGGCCACAAGCATAAGTCATCTATTTTTTCCAGGACGAGAAGCCTGAACGCACACTTATTATAGCAGAAGCATCAGTAATCTATTTTTTCCAGGACGAGAAGCCTGAACACACACTTATTATAGCAGTAAATGGAAGGGTTTTACATCTTTCATTATTAAATCCTGATGATTCATTCCACAAGATCTTTTTATTCTTCTCCAAGTACTGCAATGGTATTGTAAGAGATGTACTTGTAATTATAGTACTGGGAAAGGAGTTGGACAGCTGTTGGTCCCGGGATCTTAGTGAACTATAATACATGACAACTATAATATGGTAATACAGGTACGAAAAGAATAACTCCTCATATCCAGCGACAACAAGATGGATTTCAAAGTCTGAACATATCCGAATTTAGGAACACATATTCATTTCGGGTAAGGAGAAGCCGTCCTATTCTACATTCAAGAACTCACCACTTTTCTCCAAGAAATTGGACTGGTTGGTGAAACATCTTCAACTGGTTCCAGAACATAAGATCAGAAAGGAAACAAAAGCAACGCCATGATGCTGCACAAAGGGGTAAATATAGGAAACAATATAAAGCTTTCCTAAACACTACCACAACTGATTCCTTCCACGATACCGGTAACTCAAACTCTTCTTCAGCTATGATTTCCACTTCATTTTCCACCCAGCAGTACCACCATTTTTATCATGCTGAAAAGGATGAAATGAATACCAATCAATCAAGTTAAATTGATTGTATGGTCTTTCGAAAGAATGTAACTTGATTGATTGAATGAATGTAACTTGATTGATTGATCGTCTTCGCATGAAAAAAATGATGGTCTTGATGGGTCGAAAATGAAGTGGCCATCATAGCTGAATTAAAGGTTGAGTCATGGGTCTCATGAAATGAATCAGTTGTGGTAGTGTTCAAGAAATATTTGTATTGTTTCCTAAATTTACCCCTTTATGCAGCATCATGGCGTTGCTTCAGTTTAGTTTTTGATATTCAGTTCTGGAACCAGTTGAGGATACTAGCCTCACCAACTGATCCAATTTCTTGCAGACGAGTGGTGAGTTCTTGAATGTATTCCCGGGAGGGATTCTCCTCACCAAAATTGAATATGTTTTCAAAAATTCAGATTTGTTCAGACTCCTGAATCCATCTTGTTGGCCTTGGATCTGAGGAGTTACTCTCTTCAGTACCTGTATTACCATATCTTCAGCACTCCTGAATACATGTTTAATTTAATAAGAATGTTTACTTATAATAATGCAACAACTAGGTTAAAACTTATGCACATAGCATCAGATGTTTATAAGGATAGAATGTTCATAAGCATGTTTACTTGTAAAAATGCAACCACTAGGATATAAATTATGCACATAAAATCACATGTTTATGAGAATAGAATGTTCAGCAAGACATTCCTCATTTCCCTCCAGAGTGGAAATAACAACTAAGAAAACATGGAGGAAAAATGCACTCACCTCTAAAGACTCCAAAAATGTGAGATTCCCCACTATTGATGTGTTGGTGCTATGTAAACTCTCAAAGTTGTAGATAATGTTCTAATAGTTTCTTCTAGAAATGTATTCATGTTATTGATAAAGGAAAAAAGTATATATTGGAAAGAGCTTTCTCTTTCAAATAATCTAAGGAATAAAGCTTCTAAAAATGCATTAAGGGATATTGAATGTACCTGAAAAATGGAGGTACACACCCATTTGGAACTCCGAATCTGAAGCTTTCTCAAAATTCTTTGAATCAATCATTGGCCCACAAGAGGTTCAAGTCACCCTATTGAGACTTGGACCTCTTATGGGTAAATGATTTATGGGATGCCATTATTGTTCATATGTTTAATCCAGCTGGTCACAAGACTTCGAAAGGTCACAAGACTTCGAAAGGAACTTGTGGTACAAGTTCATGATATTGATTTCGTTTGGATCGAGTGGAGAATTATTATACATGAGACACGTAACATTCTTTGATCCTAGAAATCGGGACAATCAGTCTTGCAATTTGATGTTTTACAAAACGTCTTTTTTGTAGTTCAACACGTATTTGACTGTAAATACACAAAGAGTTTGCAAAATAACTGCCAAAATTACAAATACTAATGTTTAATTGTAGCATAAAGAGTAATCTGTCAAAATTACAAAATTTGTAGCATGAGGACTAATATGTCAAAATTATTAATAGGTGTTAAACTGTAGCATATTTGTATATATACTTTTTAACTTTTCTGGAATTGGTCAAGTTTCTTTCCGTTGGATTGTGATTTCCCACCATGTCTTTTTTGTTATTATCTTTATTTTTAAGGAAGGTTATTGAATATGGAAATAATCAATAATTGGTTGCACTTTTGTCATTCAAATAATATAGCAATATATGGCTATGAATTAGGAGGGAAAGGTGACTTTATAGGTATAAACTCAGTTTTTTTATTTTTCAAATTTTTTAATTGTAGATTTTTAGTGAAGAACTTATATATGTTCCAATTTTGACACTTGACTATCTACTACAATGTAAGTTTATACTGCAGAATTTATTGTTGGTTGTGGAGATTGACCTTCTTGTTGGTTGTGGAGCTTGACCTTCCAGATCTAGAGATATTATTCAATTATGTTTGTACCCTAGATTTATTGTACACTCGTTCCTCAACTTTGGGATTTGGAGCAGCAACCCGAAAAAAGGGGTTCAAGGGTAGCGCCCCCAAGAAATGGGGGTAATGGAAAGCATTGTAATATGGCTGTGTATGGTATTGTATTGTATTGTATTGTAGCATTGTAAACAATCTCTGTGATTTTGGGAGAGAGACTGTGAGAGCGTGAACATGAAGTGCAGCGGTATTTTGCAGGTTGTATCCCTTCATCTTTCTAGACGGTAATAACAGGAATGGAAATTTATGTGTGGACGTAGCCCATCGTTTGGGTGAACCACGTTTTATCTATGTCTCTTTGTAATGTGTTTTGCATCTTGTTTAATGATTTAACTATATAACTGTTATTGCCCTATGGTCCTGTTTTCTAACATTTATTGTCTTTATATATTTTACTCTCCTTATATTTTGTAGTGGCTCTAGATTCTATAATGATTGAACTTTTAAACGTGATTGGCCTTCTTTTTATCCGACTTGGTATCTTCCTTTGGTTTCCTTGTAGTTTGATGTTGATGTTTTTTCCTTGGAATTTGATTATAAAATCATTTTGGTATAACCTTATTATTAACAAAACTATAAATCATTTTATAATCTAATTACATCGAAAACATGCTAATATTAATAATTTTGTAAGATATCTACAGAAAAAAGTACCAGAAGGAAAATTAAACCATTAACTTAGCCCAACACAAAGAAAATGAGATAACAGTGTAATGTTTAAAAATACTAAAGTATACACAAATTGCGTTAATTAATTAATTATGAATTAATGTTAAAATTGCATTAATTAATTAATTATGTAAAAACCCACTTTTTCACAAATTGAATTGACCAAATGGAAAATGTTTCATGTTGGAAAGTATTATCCTCTTTTCATATGGAGTGTATGGGTGAAATCAAATTGAAATTCTATGTATATTTATATAAATGTATTTTACAATGTATCCAATTTAAACTTAGAGCCTACATATGTTTGGTTTTATATTTTATTATTATTATATATATTGAGTTTTGGAACCTACATGTGCTACAAACATGACACATCTTATCCACGTTTGGCTATTAAAAGGGCCTCTTGGTTCAATAAAAATGGAAAATGAGAGTTATTGTGATTATGTCAACTAGTGAGGAATACCCATCCATAATATTTTAGGGTTATTGTGTATACTCTAGATAAAATAGTTTTATGTTAGTATGGGTAGCCATATTGCTTTTAATTATGCACTCCAATCACATTGTGGACTCATAATCTTGAATTTTTTGTTTATATAAACCCTTTATACTGCTCAAGAGTGATCATACAACCTAGGAAGGAAGGAAAGAAGAATCATAAAAATATCGTTGGAAAAAACCCTAACATACATCTATATTATTATAATTTTTAATTTTAATTCTTGCTAGCTCATTCAGTTAAGGTGCGGGTCTCATTGAGACACCAAAATATCCAACTATGTTGTGATTTATTAGGCTATTCAAACAAAAAGTCAAACAAACGAAAAAAAAAATATTTTTAATTGTTTATTAAAAAATGTGATAAAATCATTAAATGCCGATACAAGATAGTGCTAAATGTACAAGTAATTTGACAAAGAATAATAAAAATAATCAAATATTATTTAAGGATACAAGTTGCTAACCCGTAAATATGGTATGTGTGCCTAAAGGTGGGATCCAAACAACTTACTTGGGAACTCCACATTAAGAACTTAAGCTATACAATATATTAATTCAAATATTCATACAAATACTTTCACAACATTCTTATTAATCAATTCACTTGATATAAGAAATGAAAAACGATTGCAACATAAAATATCAATCAATTTACATGATATGAGAAATGAAAAAAATATTTCAATGGAAGTGACATTATTTTAAATGGTTTGATGACTTAGATTCCCCTAGGTTGCAATTTCTTAGAAAATGGTTCAAATCATTGGTCCCGAGTGAAAAGCATTGAAACAAACAAAAAAATTCTATTTTTTAATTGTTTAGTATAACATGTGTTAAAATCATTCTTTGTCATGAGAAGATAGTCAGAAATGTACAAGTAATTTGACAAAGAATAATGAAAATAATCAAATATTATTTAAAGATTCAAGTTACTAACAAGTAAGCAAAGCTAATATCTAGTATGTGTGCTTGGAGGTGGGAGAAAAACAGCTTCCTAGGGAAATTGAGATTTAAAACATTAGTTATAGAATATATTCATTCAAATATTCATATAAATACTTTCACAACACTCTTTGGAAAATATAAGAAATGAAAAAAACCCTCTACCACACCAAGGAATGGTTTCAATCCAACCCCTCGACCCACCTCCTCCTGCAATTCCCGCCATGGCCCCACCTACAGAGACTAGAGTCCACCACCTTATGACGGTGTCGTCTGATGTTAACCTCTAGAATCAACGCAACCAGTATGCCTCCACCACAGAAACCATTGACCCAAAAGTGACATCTACTTCTAACACTTCTAGTATACCCCTCCATTTATCTATAACTCCCATTGATGGGGCGACCAGAGTCCCACAGTTTCCTATAGGACGTATCACCAACAGCATGAATGTTGAAGCTACCCTAAATTATAGAATTGTAGAGGACTTGGCCCAATCACCTACAACCATGTCTATTGTAGAAGTGATGAAAAATTTACCAAGACAACGAAAAGTGTTGTTATCCGCACTAGGTGTTGTTGATCACTCTAATTCTAGGTTGATCATGTTTGATCTGGATCAAGGAGAACCCAGGATGCCATCCACTATCTCCTTCCAAGTTTCGGTCTCAATTCGGAATTCGGTGGTACATCAATGTATCATTGATGAAGGGGAATCCACCTATGTTATGTCGACCTTTTTCTGGCAGAAACTTGGGTCCCCTACCCTTCAAAATTCCACTAGTGCACTCCGTGCCTACAATCGCCACTCTACAAAGGCCCAGGGAATTCTTCTGAATGTCCCTATTTCATTAGCTAATAAAAAAACTTTGATTGAAATCGAGGTTACTAACTCCCAACTTGATTATAACCTCTTTCTTAGATGTAGCTACAAGTATGCCATGAGAGTCATGACCTCCACTATCTTTTGACTCCTAAAGTTTCCTCATGATGGAAATATCGTGATTGTCGACCAGTTGACTTACTACGATCCGTAGGGGAAGGCCACATCAAAACACATCATTTCTACCATTGATACTTCCATTGACAATGTGTCCATCCCTTCCATATCTGTTGTAGGCCTAGGATTATTTTCCAAGACTCATATGGGGGACACCTTCCCATATTTACCACCTCTCCCTACGTCAACTGACACAATAAATTTTTGTACTATCACATCCTGTACCATCCCAACCACTACCACCCCAGAATTATTGGGGTTCCTTCTGGATCCACCCAATTCCCTTCATATTTCCACCATATGGTATCGTGAGCAATCCTGTAATGTCTACTCTTAATTTACCTAATTTCACATTGGAAATTCCCGTGTGGTACCTTGAACCACCTACCCCACCTCCGATGCCCCAGCTTGTGTTGAATCTCATCCAACCTATTGAGATGGACCAATACCCTCCTATTGGCCCATTGAACATGCATTTCATCCCCAAAACTTCCCCTCATATACCAAAGAAGGTTGGGGAAAGGAAACCAAAGAAACAATCAATCCTCGCCTAACTCCACCTTGCACTTTGTGCGATATCCAAGGTCATGAAAAAAATATTGTCTAGAGATACCTATCCTTCACACACACATAGACGCTATGGATATAGCTGATGGTACTCCAATAGTCATCATCCCAGCTATGCCAACAGTCAAGAACAAGTCATTGAGAAAAAACCATCCTTGTGCAATTTGGGGCTTGTATGGCCACTATTCTCACCATTGACAAGACTTGTTTGAGTATCGGTATTTCCTTCATGACCTTTGGCAACAATTGTGAGTACAAAACCACCGTCATTGAGGAAATTCACCCTCCATCTACCTCCTCGAGCACGACCACCACTTAGACAATATCTACTTCTAGTAGTACTTTCCTGTCCTCGACCATGGGAGATCCACTTGTATCTATCTCGACACCACTTTAATGGCGACAGAGATATCATCAAAACCACCACTGGTTTTACCCCATTTCACATAGATCATGAAATGGAATTGGTTCTTCCAATTGAATTCCAAATTCCTCCCCCATGTACTTTGCGCCAACTGTAGAGTCTCCAAGGTAATGCCAATTTCCTTCGCCGGAGGCCCTATTCTTGAGTCACTCACCATGTAGCACTTGTGGAACAGTTTTTATTTTTTGTTTTACATGATTTTTACTACGAGTTGGTGGTCCCCTCCAGTTGTTTCTTCATGTCTAGTCGCAGTGATTCCATTGTATAAATCCTTTGCATCATTTGCACATGAGTAGGTGGATATAACCCCTACTTCTGCACTGATGGTAGCCCACTGGAGGGTGCGGTCCTACCTCTACACATTCACATAGTATATTGCACATATGATCTAACTACCACTATGTTATCATATTGTCAGGTCCCAAGACCTGCCCTAGAGGTCGAGGCCTCTCCATATCTCCCTGGTATTCCATGCCCATGTATGGATCATCCTCTACAAGGATAGGAAGCTGCCACCATTGTGCAAAAATATCCCAATTCAAGAAATGATCTTCTAGACTGCCTCCCTCCTTACAGATTCTTTAGGCCATTTCCTAAAGTCACATCGATTTGCATACCACCATGTAAATCACACCTTGTACATTGAGATAGCTCCATAACCATAGGCCTCCATTTGGTCTAGTTTTTACCTGTGCACCATTACACCAGGTACAACATCACTAGATTCTAGTGAGAGCCATCTGGAATCCATTTGAGACGTATTTTTCACCACCATGTTCAGTTTTTTGTCCTCTGTATTTTGATGAGACCCTTGTTCTCATGCTCTCACTATGATTTTCTAGGCCATTTCCTGGAAGTCACCATGATTTGCATTCCATCTTGTGAATATACCTTTGTATGTATTACCATGTTCACGATCCATTTGCTCCATCCATACTACACAGTTGGCCATTTTTTACTGCCATCAATCGTCCCACAAGGGGGCCCCCACTGTTTTATGCATTTATTCCTCTCAACCATGTTCACAACATAAACTCTTTCCATATATTGAACACTCCCCACTTGCTCGATTGACCATTACGTAATTTTTGTTAAGCTCTTTTCTAACTCCTAACATAATGAAAATATCATGGAGCATGCCTTCTTCCTTTCACGCTTGTTAAAGCACTTGAAACGGTGTCTATGTAGCCTCCTTTATATCCATTTTTGGACTATACAAACTATGCTAATAAAAGGACCACCTTGGCACATTCAATCCAGGGATGTTTCCATTTGCATCCTTTTACGCTTTTTCATGCATTGGGACCGATATAACAAAAACGCTCATCATGGGTTGTCTTTAAGCTCTTTTCCATTCTTCTAATCAAGAAAACATTTCCGACAAAACTTGGTTTCGTTCATGCTCATAAAAGTATGTGAATTACCATCCAATCATTATAGGTTTAACCTTTTCTAGATTGATTGGACTACAAACAACAAATAATTATTCCTTCCTGAAAGGTTGGGAGAGCTCTCATGCGCACACTTTTATCCTTTTTTTGGAATCAGGAGAGTACATACAAAAAAGAGACCACACTGAAGTCTTCTTCATGTTTTTAGACTCTGTAAAAATGAAAACACCATCAAGAATTTACTTTCTTTAGCTCGCTAAAAATTCATGAGATCTTGTCATAACGGTGTCTTTTGGTGCCACCCTATACATTATAGTCTAGCATATTTCTCTCATTGAGTCACCTTTTTTCAAATTATTCTACGATGAGTCTTCCTTGGATCCCTTGAGTAGTCATGTTCTAGTTACCTCCCTAAGGATTTCCCATTTGCAGTTGTCTTCCTGGTATTACATCTATTACCCCTATCCCATAAGTTAGTTTCATTTTCTTCTAGGTTATCCCCGTCACCATACTCTTAACAAAGGAATATTTTGAGTCCCTCGTATTCCCCTGCCCCTGCTCCCCCATTTGGTGTGCCATTCCTATGATTGTCCCACACCTTTGATTATCCCCCTCATGCTTCTCGTCAAGGAAACATTATTTCCTTGATTAGTTGCAGGTATCCCTCTGTCAACATCAATAAATATTTTCTAGAGGATAGACCCAGAGGTCCCTGTATTCTAGTTTCATTCACCTTATTGATTTGTTCCTTAGACCACTTTAAAGGAGTCATTAGTGCCTCTCAAGGTGGTTGTGTTTCATGTGCTCGACTTCAACTACATCATCGCATCGTTGATATTCGTACAGGGTATTTGTCCGTGCATTATTTTATAGAATACCCTGGTTGTCACATGACTCTATCACATTGGTGAGTCTACTAGGGGACCGAGAAAGGTTCATTTCCCTTGTGGTTTTTAGGTTGGGTTGGAAAGAATATTTAGAAGCCCCAGTGTAGTGCTTCCATGTATCTCCAGTATTGATATGGTGTATTGTACCACAAAGATTCTGATTCCCTGTCATGGAATCTCTCTAGTTTGTACACTTCCACATTCAGCAGAGAATGAGTTGTGAAGATATTGCATTCTAAGAGAGTGCCATTGTTCATATGTATCTGTTCTTAAGATAAGCATTGTATTAAATCTCTCATTGAGGCTACCATTATGTAACAATAGCTGTATATATATTGATCGAATCCCATATTTTTTATCCTTGATCCCATTTTTTATTCTTTTGGCATTGTTACGAGCAGGGGTATGCCCTCCTCGTCCCTTTACATGTCACATATTGCATCTAGAATCACCCATTGATGGGAACCATTAATAAAAAACAAAAATACACTATTGTTCAAATGAGGAAGCATCACTTCTCCATAGGTCTTTCCTCTCTCTCCACTATCCCCATGATCCTATGATGTTTGCCAGCCATGCAATGAGCTCCTACCCTCACACATCAGGGGGCAATATGTTAATGCAAAAAAATTCTCACCTAGCTCTGCATGGACTAAACCACATACATACGTCATTTTCCTACAATATTTCCCTAACTTTTGAGCTTCACAATTGTATTCCAAGTCCAAAACATCATTATTTATCTTGGCTTACCTTCATTCTCTCCCAAACAAGGGTAGAAAAATCCAGAAAAGGGCCAAAAAAACCCAAAAAAGGGATAAAACCCTAAATAGGTTCTAACCCTAAAAGAGAGCAAAGGTCAAAAATCCTAAAAAAATATTATAAAAACAGGTTGAGGGTATCTATCAAAGTATTCTTACACCTTTTTTCCATTATTTTAGGTAGTGAGTACGATGAGACACATTTTACTCTCAAAGTATTCACACCCCATTTTTTCCATCATCATGTTTCCCTGCCATTCCCACTTAGTATGTTGAGACATTCCCCGGAGCCATCTAAAAAAACTAGCCTGTGAAGAGGCAGACCATTTCTAAGACGGCCACGGTGGCCCATTTTAAAAAGAAAGAAGGTCTAACTTTCATGTATTTTCTTTTATTTAGTTTAGTCGTATATGTTTATTTATTTCATTAGGTTCTAACCCTAAAAGAGAGCAAAGGTCAAAAATCCTAAAAAAATATTATAAAAACAGGTTGAGGGTATCTATCAAAATATTCTTACACCTTTTTAACATTATTTTAGGCAGTGAGTACGATGAGACACATTTTACTCTCAAAGTATTCACACCCCATTTTTTCCATCATCACGTTTCCCTGCCATTCCCACTTAGTATGTTGAGCCATTCCCCGGAGCCATCTAAAAAAACTAGCCTATGAAGAGGCAGACCATTTCTAAGACGGCCACGGTGGCCCATTTTAAAAAGAAAGAAGGTCTAACTTTCATGTGTTTTCTTTTATTTAGTTTAGTCGTATATGTTTATTTATTTCATTTTACTAATCTCATTTATCGCTGTATCTTTCTTTCATGAACTCTACCTTACTATCCCAATAATGTAAGGCTGGTGCTTTTTCAAGTAACAAGCATGAAAACCCTATTACAATGTTGACCACTAGATATATTTGCAAACGTTATTATGTGAGTGTCCTAACTGATTTCAACATTTAGTAGGATTACGACATTATGATCCTCCACCCCCTCATCATAAGAGGGTTGGACATTTTAGGAAGCCTCTTTTCAGAAAAATTCCTATACCAATTTCACTTAAGTACTACTTCAGAGTCACCATAGTTCTCTCCATTCCCATCATATGGAATGGTGGTAGGATTTGTTCATATTCCTCTTTCATCTACTATATGGTTCTCGGAAGCCTAGTTTATACTAACCCAGATGGGGCTGGTTCTTCCCATACTACATGAGTGATTTTTTCCAAATTTATAGGCATCGAATGGATATTTTCCTCTAAGAGGTCGAGTGTTGAGATTCATTCAGTTCCTATAAGCTCAGGTCCTTTTACATTTCGCTTTCCAAACATCACTGCTAGCATCCCATCACCCATCCGATGTTCTAGTTCATAGCCTGTTGTTGAATTCAGGGGAAAGATAACCCCTTACGTTGCGCATCGAATTAGAAGTTGTCATATTCCACCTTTTAATCCATCTGATAGAAGGTCTTCACTTCCATCATCCGGTCTTAACACCAATGTTAATTCCCTTGGGGGTGGTAGTGGATACATGACCATTGGGTTTATATTTTACATTCCTTCTTATCTCCCATCATCCACCACACCAACTCCTTTGAATTCCTTCCTTATGAAAAACCCTCCCTATTTCTCGTATGGCCCTTCAGGAAGATATGATCCATTTAACTATGTTTTTCCATCGACATCTGGTGCAATTGTGTTTGGAGGTTATTTACGTCCTTAAATGCTTGGGGGTCAACTGATCTATCGGTCTTATAACTATGGTTATATGGTTTCTCCTTCTAAGGAAATATATTAATACAAAATACCCATGTATCGATATATGGGCCATATGGGAGGAGGCTTCTATCCAATAAAAATCAACCTGATGTGAACCAATATTTCTAGGGACTGTGGAACCAAAGGGCACAACATAGGCTCATGTTTTTAGCCACTTTGAATCTTCTTGAACAATCAAATCTTATGAATGACCCATTATGTCTTGATCCAATGTGGTTCCATTTCCGAGAAAAAATTACTTCGGATATACAAAACTTTGATGGTAATAAAGGAAAGGATCCTAGTGATAATGTTACTACATCTCCTTTGTGGTTCTGTTCAAATACGACTATTTCAACGCACCCTCACAGGTTCTGTAGTGAAATGGTATATAGAGTTTTCTAGGGGAACCTATCGAGCCTTTAATGATTTATCCTTGGTTTTCCTCAACCTCTTTCAGCTATCGGTATTGACCTCTTGTTGACATTTGAGAAAGATAATCCCACCCATATCTCTAACCACATTCAAGAATGGCATAGACAAAAGAGGTTGACTAAGGCCAACATTCAACCCATTTTTTTATTGGAAAGGTTCTTGAAATATTTCTTACTATATATTGTGAAGGATGTCTCAACATCCATAGTGACTACTTAGGAACATGCTATCTTTAGATCTCAACAGTTAGATTCGGTTTATGCTCAGTTTGGGATTCTTTATGAGATTATACGTGATGCACCATTGTTAAACACTGATCCTAAGTTCAAACCCATGCCACATGTCGATGCCATTGTTGGATCCATAAGTACCAAAGCTTTCAACCATGTTACAAATAAAATGAAGAATCTATCTATTAACTAGTATGTATCTAGAAAATCTAGCTCCTTGTCCACTACCACCCAATCGATAGATGTACTTTTTGTGCGATCGACGAACCATAAGGGTAACAAGCAACCCGAGCGAAATAGAAAGAAGGGAAGAAATAATAAGGAGGGTGGGAATAGAAAAGAAAATCTAAACTATGACAAGAATGATGATAATGGTGGGGGAAAGTAACCTATGTGGAAGGTCAAATTCCCTAGGAATATTTGTCGAGGAGACTATCTCTCCTACTTCTGCCATCGAATTGAGGATGCCTCTAAGTTTATTACATAGAGCCTAGCTGTGTTGATTGATTCCCTTCCTCATAATAAAAATATGGCTTCAAGGACCTCAAATACCATAAGGAGTTCTTGTGGGAATAAAATATGGCTATATGTGTAAGGTGGTTAGGGTTGTATAAACATGATGTGAGAAACCACTGTTGTGACTCATTCACGAGATAATGACCTGTCACAATTCAACATGGGTAAAGAGCCTCCACTTCCCAATATTTATTTGCAGATTGACAAGCCTAAAGGTATACCATGCATAAAAAATGGTGTATTAAAGCATTAGGGGCACAATCCGAATGCCTAAGCCTCCAAGTATTATTCCATCATTGAGGATTTGGGCCAGAATCCTTGTGTGATGTTGATTCTTGAAGTACTTTAGAATTGTCCTTCACAAATGAGAGTGGTTTTAGTTTCTCTTGTGGTAGCTAGAATGAATGGATCCACTATGGTTATATTTCAAACTCATGGTATCCATCCTCTATTTCCTTACCATGTGGCTTTTGAAGACCATGTGGAGTATTTAAAAAACACCATTAAACACACATTTGTTGATGAAGGTTCTGCAACCTCCGTGATGTATTTGGCTCTTTTGAAAGGCTTCGGTTCTCCAGTGTCATCCATATATGTTGTTGATGTATTTGTAACTTCGGAATGTATTCATCTATGTATCTTATGTATTGTAACCCGATGTTTATTCTGGGATGTATCTATTATGTATTTGAGTCATGTTGTAATGCCTCAATGTTCCGATCGGGAGGATCAATAATGTAAACAAGTCATGTCAAGTCATAGTGGGTAACTCTCCGATTGTGTAAGAGTTAAAGTCCATGCAATTCCAAGGCACTAGGGTTATTAGTAGAGGTCGGCCCTAGTAGGGTTTTAGTCATGTTGGTATTAGTATAAATAGAGAGCTGGGATATCTATTTAGCACACATCACTCACACACTCAAGTGTAGCACATAGTTGAGGAAGGAAAGACATTGGGGCTAGACAAGAAGAAGATTACTGCTATCGGGAGTGCATCTTACTGTTTTGGGGTTTTACATCTTGTGTTGATTCTATCTTTGAGGAAGTTGTAGGGTTTTCTCCATTTATGGCTTCCCTGATAAAAAACACTATGTTCATTGTCTCTTATGTTTGATTGTTGTACTTGTTATTCTCTCAGTAAAGATCCTAACATAATTCTAGCTTAATTTTGAAAAACTAACATGGTATTAGAGCTAACCTGAGAAGAAGACACTCTGCAGCTGCGGAAAATAGGGATTCCTAGTTTGTGGATCTTCCTCCATATATTTTCAGCAAAAGTAAGGTGGTAGAACTCTCCTCCTTAGGGCGCATCTTTCTGTTGAAGCAGAATCCTATTATGAGGTTTTTTAGTTTTGGACCTGTCACTACTATCGGAAATTAGGGCTTTTTACAAAAGAGGAATTTTTCAGTGAGCCTAGGCCTGGATTGATCTCCTCCCCAAAATTGAAGTTAGGGACAAATTTAAAGGCATTTGGGTAGACAGAACTCCAGAAAAGAAAAACCCTAATTTGCTCCTGAACCAGCTCTGCAGGATTTCAGCTCAAGTTTTAGATCTGACATCTTGAACCTGGTAAGATCTCAAATATTTTGTATTTCCATTTTAGGTTCTCATTTAAGATGTCTCATCATACTAAGCTTGATGAAAATCTTGAGGGAGCTGAAAGCTTTCGAGCCTAGAAGTATAGGATCTCCTTGGTCCTGGAAGGAAATGAATTAGACTCCTACAATCATGAGGAGGTTCCAATTCTAGAAGGAGATGAGGCAAAGGCCTTACATAAGACGAAGATAATTATGGAAAAGAGGATCATTGTTGATTCCATTAAGGATCACCTTATCCCACAGGTGTTCTCTCTCAAGAAACCTAAAGCCATGTTTGATGCCCTAACCAAATTGTTTGAAGGGAAGAACATCAATCAGAAGATGACCCTGAGAAACCAACTGAAGAATGTGAATATTCAGAATGTAGAAACAATCCAGTCTTACTTCACAAGATTTTCTCAGATAAAAGAGCAACTAAAATCAGTTGATGAAGAAGTGGAAAATGTAGAGATTGTGATGACTACATTGAATGGCCTTCCTAGGTCATGGGATTCTTTCATCCAAGGAATCTATGCTAGGAAGAAATTAGTCAAGTTCAACAGACTATGGGAAGAGTTCTCTCAAGAAGAAGCTCGGATAGCAGCTCGAGAAGAGAAGATGGGAAGTGAAGACCAAGCTCTTACGGTACACTCCAAGTCTCACTCCAAGTCAAGCAAGAGAAAATCTCATGGTTCTAGAGGTAAGCACTTTCACAAAAATACTAGAACAGATGTATCTAGGATCATATGCTATACTTATGAAGAAGTAGGACACTATGCAAGGAATTGTCCTAACAAACAAAATATAGTAAAGAAGAGCAACAAAAGAAGACATCATGCTCATCGTACAGAGAATGATGAACCATCCAGGAAGAGATCTAGATATGAAAGTGAGGATTCTTCAATCGAGGATGAATATGTTCTGATATCAGTTCTCACAGGTAACATTACTCATGGTAGTAATGATTGGATTATAGACAGTGGGGCTTCTAAACATACGATTGGATTCAAGGAATCCTTTGCTAGACTATCAGAACATGAATCACCTCACAAGGTAAATCTAGGAGATGACTACCAATATCCAATAAAAGGTACTGGGGAATCTTCATATAAGTTAGAATCTGGAAAATCTCTAACAATGATAGAAGTATTGTTTGTGCCAGGACTCAAAAAAAAACTTCTCTCCATATCAACATTAGATGCAAAAGGCATTAGAGGAAATTTCAACTCAAAATGGGCCTCCTAAAAAAAATTAATAAAATAATATTTATTAATTTTGGAGAAAGAAAAGAAAAAAACTACTTTTTTGTTTGTATTTTTGACATATCTCCTCATGTTTTTACTCAAATTTCGATTGAGAGAGCTTGTTGGATGTGGAATTAAATTCCGCATCCAACAAGTATCCACTAGGCATACTTTTGACAGACCCTGCTACCCCAAAAACAAGAAATATCTGAAAAAACGTGATGGTGACATCATCATCACATTTTTCCAGGTATTTCTTGTTTTTGGGGTAGTGAGGTCCATAAAAAGTATGCCGAGTGGGTACTCGTTGGATGTGGAATTTAATTCTGAATCCAAAGAGCTCTCCCGATCGAAATTTGAGTAAAAACATAGGGAGATATGTTGAAAATACAAACAAAAAAAGTAGTTTTTTTATGATACCTATCTCCAAATTTATATTAAAAAAGTGTTTAAGACCTATGCAGTATTTCAAATTTAAATAAATTTCATCGGCTAACACATGATGACATGGAATTTGAGTTAAATTTAAAAGGCCCATTTTGAGTTGAAATTTCCTGTAATGAATACGGGTTGCATTCATAGATGGTCAAGTCATCATGTGGCCAAAAGGAAAGACTATTGATGATGTGGTAGTGATTGGAGAACAAGAAGGAGGATTGTACAAATTAAAGGGCCATCCAAAACAAGCCTTAGTCCATGACACAGTAGAGCCAAGTGAACTTTGGCATAGAAGGCTTGCACATGTGCATTACAGAGCACTACCTATTGCAAGAAAAGCTGTCGAAGGTCTTCCATAAACACAAGCAAAATATGATGGGGTATGCAAGGGATGTGCGAAAGGAAAGAATACAAAGAAGACATTTCCAAGCAGTGAAAGCAAAGCAAAAGGAATCTTGGAAATCATCCACTCCGATGTATGTGGTCCTATGTCATCAAACTCTCTAAGCGGGTATGCATATTATGTTTCTTTTATTGATGACTTTTCTAGGAAGACATGGGTTTACTTCATGAAGAACAAGGACGAAGTATTCAGTAAGTTCAAAGAATTCAAATCCTTGATCGAAAACCATACTGAAAAGAAGATCAAGACCATTCGATTAGATAATGGCAGAGAATTCACTTCAAATGAATTCAGAGAGCTATGCAAAGAACCATGGATTAAGAGGGAGTTGTCCACTCCTTATAATCCAAAACAGAATGGGGTTACATAATGGAAGAACAGAACTATCATGGAAGCTGCAAGAGCAATGCTTCATGATCAAGACCTTCCTATGCATCTTTGGGTTGAAGCTGCTAGAATAGCGTTGTATGTACAGAACCATACTCCACATAGAGTACTCGAGAACAAGACTTTTGAAGAAGTATTCTCCAGTAAGAAACCAGAAGTCAGCCATCTCAAAATATTCAGCTGTCCTATGTACATCCACATTCCAAAAGAGAATAGGGCTAAATTAGATCCTTCAGGAAAGAAGGGTATATTTGTGGGATACTTTGAAAGCTCAAAGGCTTACATAATATATTTCCCAGGATATAAGAAGATTGACATCAGCAGAGATGTGACATTTGATGAAGACACAACTTACAACAAATCGAGAAAGAGACTTGCTGAAGAACCTGAAGAAGCAGAAGCACCCAGAATTCATGATACAACCATGAATGAAGAAACTCGAGAAGAATATCAAGAATTTGAAGAACCACAAAGACCTGTAGATCCACCTCTGGAGAAGAATCCTCATAAGAGGAAACTTTCCTGGGTACGAGAACTTATCGAAGGTGTGGAAAGATATGGGGCTCCAGAAGAGAATCACAGAGAAAGAAAGATGACCAGATCTAATTTCGGGTATGTAGCTTTACTATGTGATTTCTTTGATAAAGAACCTTCCAATTATGAAGAAGCGGCAAAACAGAAAGAATGGAAGGATGCTATGATCGAAGAGTACCAATGGATCATGAAGAATTATGATTGGGATGTTGTCCCAAGACAAGATGGGAAGTCAGTTGTAACTTCCAAATGGATCTACAAGATCAAGCATGCTGCAGATGGTAGCATTGAAAAGTATAAAGCAAGATTTGTAGCTCAAGGTTTCTCTCAGAAAGAGGGAATAGACTATGAAGAGACCTTTGCACCTGTAGCCAGATACACTTCCATCATATCAGTACTTGCTCTGGCTACAGTGATGAAATGGAAGATACACCAAATGGATGTCAAGACTGCTTTCTTGAATGGTGGAGTAGAAGAGGAGGTGTACGTAGAACAACCACTCGGTTTTGAGACACATGACAGGGATTCTCACGTATCCAGATTGAAGAAAGCCCTATACGGTTTGAAACAGGCACCCAGGACATGGTATGGCAGACTTGATAGCTTTCTTTTTTTGGCCTTTACCAAGAGTAAAGAAGATTCCAACCTTCACTACAAGGTTGAAGATGGAAACCCAGTGATGCTCCTACTATATGTAGATGATCTGTTTGTGACTGGTATGGATGGGTTGATTACTGATACAAAGAGAAAGCTTGCTACCGAGTTCGAGATGAAGGACTTGGGTATGATGCATTACTTTCTAGGTATGGAGGTGTGGCAGAGTGAAGATGGAATATTCCTTGGACAAGGGAAGTATGCAGGAGAGATCCTAAAAAGGTTTGGGATGATGGACTGCAAGATTATGCCCACACCTATGGCATCAAACTTGAAGCTATTGAATGATGCTTCTTCAGAGACGGTTGATGCTACGATGTATCGTCAGATGATTGGATCATTGATGTACCTGATGAACAAAAGACCAGACATTTGCTTTGCTGTGAACACCTTGAGCTAGTTCTTGACAGATCCAAGAAATGTTAACTTGATTGCTGCAAAGCAGATTATGAGATACTTGAGGGGTACAATTGATTATGGGATCAAGTATGATGTGAATCAAAAGATTAACCTGGAGGGTTATGTTGATTCAGATTGAGTAGGAAGTGCCATCGATAGAAAGAGCACTTTAGGGTGTTGTTTTAGTATGGGATCATGTGTGATCTCTTGGTTTAGCAGGAAGCAATCCTGTGTGGCACTGAGTACAGATGAAGCAGAGTATGTTGTAGCTTGTTCAGCTAGTTGTGAGGCAGTATGGCTGCAGAAGCTACTATCTGATATATTTGATCTCCAGTTGGATGCTACTTGTATGCATTGTGACAACCAGAGTTGTGTAAAGTTGTCAGAGAATCTATTGTTCCATGACAAGTTGAAGAACATCGAGATCAAGTATCACTATATCAGGGATATGGTACAGAGGGGAGCAGTGAAGCTTCAATATGTTACGACGGAGGAACATATAGCTGATGTGTTGATGAAGCCATTAACCAGAGTGAAGTTTGAGTACTTCAGGGAGAAGCTTGGTGTTCTCCAGATCGAGGTTTGCTCCAAGGGAAAGCGATGAGTCCCAAAGCCATTTTGAGAAGCAGGTCAGATGTGAGTGCTAACCATTCTGTTGAGTAGGATAGATATAAGGGATACCACCTTTCTGGCGAGTAGGTCAGATGTGAGTGCTGGCCATTCTGTTGAGTAGGATAGATATAAGGGCTGCTGCCTTTTTGACGAGTAGGTCAGATGTGAATGCTAGCCATTTTGTTGAGTAGGACAGATATAAGGGCTACCGCATTTCTGACGAGTAGGTCGGATGTGAATGTTGGCCATTCTGTCGAGTAGGACAGATATAAGGGCTACCGCCTTTCTGACGAGTAGGTCAGATGTGAGTGCTAGCCATTCTATCGAGTAGGACAGATATAAGGGCTACCTCCTTTCTGACGAGTAGGTTAGAAGTGAGTGCTGGCCATTTTGTCGAGTATGACAGATATAAGGGCTACCGCCTTTCTGACAAGTAGGTCAGATGTTAGTGCTATCCATTCTTATGTGACTATAGGATTAGGTCCTATATGATTAGATATAAGGGCTACTACCTTTCTGACGAGCAGGTTAGATATGAGTGCCGGCCATTCTGACGAGTAGGTTAGATATAAGGGCTACCAAAGACCTACGAGGAGGTAGGCATACATCCAGCATGAAAGAAGGCTAGCTCTGTAGAACTTCCTATGACGAGAAGAATCATGATATAGCACACATGATGATGACCAGGTGAGATCCAAATCAAGCTATGATCTAGATCTAGTTATGATGACTCTGAGAGATCCAGATCGAGTGATGATCCAGATCAAGAGATGATCCAGATCCAGATCTAGATCGAGTGATGATCTAGATCTAGTCCAGTGATGATGATCCAAATCCAATGATGTTGATCTAGATCGAGTGATGATCTAGATCGACAGATGATCCAGATGCAGTTATGTTGATCCAGATCGAGAGATGATCCAGATCCAATGATGATGTCCCATGATGATCCAGATCGAGAGATGATCCAGATTCAAAGGATAAATATGACTTGAAGACTCAGAAGACTCGAGATGCAGATGATGAGATGATCCAGTTGTTACAGAGAAGAAGACCAGTGCTGAAAATTGTGTTGAAAGAATACCTTCCTAGTTAAGAGGGAATGTTGATGTATTTGTAACTTCAGAATGTATTCATCTATGTATCTTATGTATTGTAACCCAATGTTTATTCTGAGATGTATCTATTATGTATTTGAGTCATGTTTTCATGCCCCAATGTTCTGATCGGGAGGATCAATAATGTAAACAAGTCATGTCAAGTCATAGTGGGTAACTCTCCAATTGTGTAAGAGTTAAAGTCCCCGCAGGGATTTATGTGCTTGTTGAAGAAGGATACTGCATTCTTATGAAATCAACAAGCCTAAGAGTCCTTCAATGCTCTTAACAAAGCCTTGACATCAACCCCCATACTTAGTCCACCTAACTATAATAGGGACTTCTTGTTATATGTTTCTACATGTCAAGAGATGATTGGTATGGTTCAAGATAAAGAAGATGATGAGATCCATGAGCATGTTATTTATTATCTTAGTTGAAATCTTAATGATGTAGAAAATTGATATAGTCACATTGAGAAATTAACCTTAGCAACCGTCCATGCAGTCCAACATTTGAGACATTATATATTTCTTCGCCAGAGAATGGTTATATCCCATATCAATCAATTTCAATTTGTCTTGACTAGGTGGATGATAGGGGGGGTCATAATAGATGGGTTGTTATTAATTTTCAAGAATTCAACCTTGGATTTGTTTTGGAGAAATTGAAGATGGCGTTCAGTTTTGTTGAGCTAGTGATAGATCTCCCTACTATGGACAAAGATATGATTTATGAAGACTCATTTACGGATGAACATAATTTTCTCATTTCGTCTATGAATCCTTGGTATGGAAATATTATCTTCTATATTCAGGCCTTGAAGGTTCCCCCTCATATCTCAAGGGATGAACCTCGATGCTTATGTGATAACCCTAAGAACTCTTTCATTATCGATAAAACTATGTATCTTCATGGGGTAGAATCAATTTTGCATCATTTTTTGAATCATGATGAGGCTGAGGTTGTGCTTAATGATTTCCATGGTGGATTGTGTGGTGGTCAGTTCTCTTGGATCACTACCAGGGTAATTTTTAGGGGTGAAATTTCGCCAATTGGCTATTTTTTGCATTTTAAAAAAAAAACAAATTTGCTATTTGGTCATTTTTAGTGTCTAATATCACCTATATTTACATAAAATGTGTTTTTTTAATCATAATATTCACCAAAATTTACACATTTCAGTGTTAATTATGTTTCATATTTAATATTCTTCTACCTATCTATAAACATGTTTTTTTCAATCCAAAACAATCACCTAAAATACTATACTTAAGTATAATATTAGAATTCTTAAAAAATACCTTGAGATTCGCTACAGCCCAGAAAATAATAAGAGCTAGTTATTATTGTTTGTCGATATTTAAAGATTGTGTTAATGTGATCAAGTGATGCCACCTTTTCCAGGTGGTCACGTGGAACATGCACTCACATCCTTCCCTGTTACACCTAATTATTACCATCGGTCCCTTCACTAAGTGCGGGTGCCTTTTATGGATTGCAACCCATGATCTGCTAGGGGAACTGTCACATTATTGTGGTCGTAGATTACTACACAAAATGGAAAGAGGTTATGCCTACAATTAAATACGATGGTGATATTTCTGCTCACTTTGTATTCATTCAGATTATCACACAGTTTTGGATCTCGAAGGATCTTGACACTAACCATGGAAGACACATTCGAAACAAGATGATGGAAAAACTAGCCTTTAAATTAGGGTATAAGAAAGAACATTTTTATTCTTACTACCCCTAAGCGAATGATGGGGTCGAGGATGTTAAAAAATACCTTAAGGATATTTTACAAAAAAACATCTAACAAAGAAAAAAAAATGGCTCATCATGTTACACCCTTCTTTGTGGGCTTACCGAACCACTGTTAAGAATTCCACTAGATTTTTCCATATCAACTAGTGCATGGGGTGGAGATGATTTTACTGGTTGAATACGAGATCCCTTCATTGAAGCTAGGAATAGAATTTTTACCTAACACTTCTAAGTTAAAAGAATGTTTAGTCCACTTATAGCATCTAGATGAGCAACATCGAGATGTTGTAGTGGCTCTAGAGATAAATAATCATTGTGTCAAGGTCCAATACGATAAGTTCATATGTCCCCATCATTATAGTGAAGGTAACTTAGTCCTCTTATATGACCAAGATATAAAACCATTAGGGGTGGGTAAGTTCTACCCCATGTGGCATAGGCCTTACATTGTGAACAATTGCCTATAGAAAGTTTCCCATGAGTTCTAGGACTAAGCAGGGAATTATTTAACGAATCGTAGAAATGGGCTCTACCTTAAGAAGTACTATGCTTGAAATTCAACTTAGGTTGGTACCTTGTATATTATTGTATAGCTTGTGCATTATTTTTTTGTTCCCTTGTAGTGTTATTAGTTTGTTGGCATGCTTCCTATTCTTTGGCAGATGTTGACAAAGTCTTCAATATACTTAGGATTCACTCACGGTGCCAGTCGTCACACTTAGAACCTAATTTCAGTTGCTTGGATTATCTACACACCTAAGGGTCAACTAGTGTCTTTAGTAGGTGTATATCTCCGACCATATTCAAATAATGTTGTTGAATATAGCGTTGTGATTGAAATATTACCCAATATCATTTTGAATGGAATTCAATATCTTGAATTTATTTTAGACTCGCAGTTAGTTGTGTCACAATTGAATTCCATGTATCATACCCAATTGAATTGCATGTACTTTTAATCCCATACATGCAAGTATGGGATTAAAAGTTGCGTACAACAATAAAAAGGTTTTTTTAGGGATGAAATTGGAAATATCAAAGCATAATATCATTCAATGGGTTCTAAAGAGTCTGCAAAGGGACAGGGAAGGCCATAAACATGTGATCAACCATGTGTGGTAAAATCAAATATAGCAGATGCTCACTAATCTGTGAGGTCAGAGGGGTAACATGATGGATGAAATACAATATAAAATCCATCCCAGAAGTGGAGTGATGAAGAACCAGGTGGAAGAACCAGGAATTCATCAGTATAGTACAATAATCAATCCCTTCCTATGATTGAAAATACATATAGAAGTCCCAGATACATAAGAGTACAATGGCCATGAATAGGCATGATATAAAAAAGGTGACATGTGTGCTCATCTCCACGTACAATATATAATAGATCAGAATATCCATGATGAAATTATACAATGGATCAATATCTGCATAGAATTTGAATATATACAATGGATCAAGATCTCCATAATGGCTGAAGATATCTTACATACACTAGAATCAAATCACAAGAGCTGAAATCTCATGAACACTGGCATGATCAAGGAGGTAGCATATGTGGAATTCTGCCAAGCTAGAAAGTATTCTACACAAATCGATACGAGTACATGTCCTACTATGCGAATATAGGTGTTGAAGTCGAACATAGTAGTCCATCGTCTTATTACCGGTCATTGATGTATACCGTTAACATACTCGAGATCACCCATCGATAATGAAAATGGGGATCAAGGTACTAGAGTGAAATCTAACAAGTGTGAATAGATGTGTTGATTTCAAACACTTGGAATAATCCATTGATCATGGGACATTGATGATTTCCCAAAAATGTCGATGGAGAGAGAAACTATCACTAATGACTATAAGTCTCAAGGCACTCAAATGACTCTAGACTCATATCCCATGATAAATGATCTGAATTCGATGGGATGGAATCCGCTGGAAGGAGGGCATTAAGGCATCCCCCATAAACCAACATGAGGTACTCAACAACACTATATAATGTGGAAGAACTTCAACAAGATGTGCATGAACCAGTAACAGTACCAGGAATGGTTGACATGCAAAGTCAAGACAACTGAGGAATGGTTGGCTCGGGCTTCAACTTCCTTCGAACAAGAGCATAAAGGAAAATGGTGATTGTAGGTAGGAAGCATGGACTCGATATGAAAACTAGGACATCTCTGTGACACAGGAGGCATCAACAGAGGCACCATAGGGACTGGAATCTTAACCACTTGGTGGAGATAAAATCATAGTAAGGAGTACATCTCCTAAATTCAAACTAATAACCCAACCAACTGATGTGATATACAGTGCTCTGTTCAAAGGAAACATGACTCGACTGCTGGAAAAGATAACATATTTTCCTCTCCGTATTTTTGGTTTTTTCTATTTTTTTGGACTTTTTCATATATTTTGAAAATCTTGAAAAATAATAAAAGTGCTTTATAGTTACAAATATAGGAGGAGACGAGTGTTAGGGGACAAGTAAACTAGTTCCAAGAAACAGAACATACCTATTCTCAATGCAAGGAAATATGTGCAGGATAACGACACTCGAGGGAAGGTCCCCTCTCGGTAAAAAATGGGGAATTAATCTGCAAAAACTATGTAAAAAGGATCTTGTTGGCTAAACATGAGACAAAATCAGGCTATATGGCTGATAATCAAAGTCGGGAAAGTCTGCATAAGGCTCAATAAGGAAACACAAACTCATGATAATGTAATTACAACATGACATATACAAAGCAGTCTTAGGGGAATTTCCAGCATAAAGTTCAAGATGACTATGAAGCTATTACTCAAAGACATGGAGGCACTAAAAAGGGACTCCCACAACTTAAAGGAGGCATCTCAACATGGGCACCAACTGCAAAAAAGGATCTAACTAGGGAAACCATGTCTGGGAAATATCTACCATTAACACAATACCACTTCGAACAGCAGCATGAAGGTTCCGTGATATCGTTGAATGGGTTCATACATAAGGTTAAAATTAAATGTTCATAAGGTCATGGAAAATGAAAGCGGATGTGAAATCCTAACCTATATGCTATTTTAGACATGATACCTATAATGGGCATGAATGGGTCAAATCCTCAGAGAGAGAGAGTGTACAAAAAAAGGATCCTACATGACAATAATATTAGTCCAAAACAATTGGAAACAGTCAGTAAAGAGTCGAAACTATAGGCCACAAGGAGGAATGATCATGAAAAATGCATCCAAAGGAAGTAGTGTGGTGGATGATGGGACATAAAAAGGAATGTAAAGTGTAGACCCAATGTTCCAATCCACTACCACCCTCATGAGGGTGAACACTGTTGTTGATACCAGACGAAGGGAGTGCTATGACCACTCTAAAATCCATAAACAAGGTAAGGGGTTGTAGTGCCCCCTAGTCCAACACCAGGCTCAATACTAGGAACAAGGACGGATGACAGGATACCAACCATGCCGAAAATAAAAGGATCCAAACTCAAGAGAAAGAAAATATACTCAAATAAGGACGATCCCAAAATCCAACTAGCACACAAAGAGCAGACTCCTAAGAAACTCTACATCCAAAATACAAGAAAACCAAAGGGAGGATATGTGAGCTCCTGAATGCAGTAGGTATGTCTCACCTAAGAGAGGCTTGGGACTGCCATACACTATAAGCGAAGGTATGCAACCAATTATAGTGTCCCTCAGCTTCAACACATAAAGCGATTATGTTTTTCGACCCCTACCTAGCCACGATACCTATAGAATAACCTCTTCAAGAACCCCCTGCAATACCCAGGTAAGGAAACTAAGGTCACCCCAATATAACCAATGCTTAGGCAGGCAGTCACAGGTGAGATCGACTGTATGGGTAGGGTAGCAAAGCGTGAAACTCAAAAGATCCCTCATACATGAAATATCTCTGACACTCACAAAAAGTGACCAGGGGTCATCCCAATCACACTCATGTGTTTTCCCTCATGCTTAACTCCTGTGTAAGAGGAGCATACTAAGAAACACTAATTATACCATGGATTTCACTATCGCACCTGGATAGACACCTACTTGTTTTTTTTAGTGGTCTTGGAGAATTGACTCACAATGAACTATTCCAAGACCATAAAACCTATTCTTGTTGATCCACCCTAGAAAAGAAAAGAGTTTCATTCATTTTATTAAGCATTTATTTTATTTTGTTGTGATTACTCAAAGGGTAATGGTCGCACAACTTATGAAGTTATGACTCATCAATAAAGTAAATATGCACACCTAACAAGCAATGCCAAGTGTAATCTTGTAAAATGAAGAATAGGGTATGCCACTACATGAGATGCATAAAAAATCACTCCTTTCAAAATTCCAATGCAATCCTTCCTATATGAAAGCCTAAACACAACTCTCATCCAAGCAATCCAATGCAGGTACCCCCTCAAATCCATATCTAAGATGCAACTAAGAGTGCAGCTATTTTGAATATTCAATATAAAAGAATGAAAATGCAATAAAAGTCATTTAAAAAATATCAATCCCTATAGAAAGTATAAAACACAATCCCAGCAAGACATGGAGAAAAAAAGAGTAATGCACTAATGGAAAAACAAAAAAGGAAATAAATGAGTAGAACTACTTTCAGACAAAAATCAATAAAAAAGCGGTCTCTGGTCACAAACGAAGTAGTCAACAGACAATATTGGTACCCAGGAGAACCCAACCACACCCACAACCCACCCAATGAATTCCTACAACAAAATCAACCACAAAAGTGAGGATTTAGGTGAACGTCTGTAGAAAACCTACCTATGTACATGTTTATATAGGAAGAAATCATGTGCATACCTGGATCTATAGGACAAACCCACATATACCGAGAAACATGTGGTAAAAAGAAAGCCAAGATCAAACCACTCAAGACGATTGTCAATGAATGAAAAAAATATAAAATGCGACACAGAAACGGGGAGAAACGGGGAGAAATAGACAGCAAGTCAAGCCCATTGTGCCCCCAACCCCAAATAAAAACAAGGAAGCTCCCCAGCAGAGTCACCAATTCTATTACAGATAGAAACTTCCTATGTCTTGGCGTGTACCACAACAGACAGCTAGACAAGAGAAATCAATCCCTTCCCAATATGCAAGAGAAACTAAACATCTAACACTAAGGGATCTCGAATCATACCTTATTCCTGACGGTTGAAGTAGATCCCCATTGAGCTTTTTCCAATCCCTCTTATGCTAGCAATTTTCTCTCAACAACAACAAACAAGACAAGCATGCTATATAATATCTTGTTAGATCTATTCTAACATATATAATCAACAATTTATAAGAAATTAAACATATCCATGGATTCAATATTCATTCAAATGCACATTATTGGACAGGAAAAGATATTTCTATTAATCAAATCAGACATTACACAAGTAACAACCTCTGTCGGCATGTCTGTGAACTGGAAAAACCAAGTCCTCCACCTGGGCCTCCACCACCTCAGTCATGCATCTCTCGATAGCAAGCTCATAAGAACATGAAAGCTTGGGAAGAACACAAAGAGCTCCTAAGAGACAAAGGATGCAGACTCAAGTATATGCAATATTTGGAAACAATGGACCATACTTTTGTTGCTCTTCAATTCCTCCTCTTCAGTGTATCCAAGGGGTTCCTTATATAGCACTCCAAAGTGGTAATGAAGGGTCAAATCCAAGCAATCGCAAGGAATATGGAAGGCCAAGCGTTAAGTGGTTCAGACACACATGAAGGAAAACTCCAAAAATATTTTGATTTATGCACGCATCCCGATGTATGTAGGTTTGAGGTCAAAAGTCATGTGTACACGTGATTATGGGATTTAAAGTTATGTACAACAATAAACAGGTGTTTTTAGGGATGAACCTAGAAACATCAAAGTATAATATTAGTCCATGGGATCTAAAGAGTCTGCAGAGGGACAGGGAAGGCCATAAACATGTGATCAACCATGTGTGGTAAAATAATCTATAAAAAGTAGATATGTCATGGAAGCAGTCAAATCCATGATCCATGATCAAGATATAACCATGCATTTATTGGATGAAGAAGCAAAGACCATAGTCTATGTTTAGAAAAAATTATCCCACATTGTGCTTGGAAACAAAACTCTGAAAGAGATGTTTACTCTTTAGAATCCTGGAGTCATCCACCTAAAGATAATTGGTTTTCCTATTTACTTGCATGTTCCCAAAGAGAAAATATCAAAGTTGGACCCATCAGGAAAGAATGGAATATTCTTCGGATATAGTGATCAGTCGAAATCATACAAAATCTATATTCCACGTTTCCTTCAAATTGAGGTCAGCAAAGATGTCGCATTTGATGAAGATGTATCTTTCATCAATTCTAGAAAGACCCATGTAGATGAATTTTATGAACAACAGAAATAAGCTATCAAAATTGTAGAGGCCAGTAAACCACCGGTTAGATATGATGAAGAATAACCTATACGAGAATATCATAACATGGAAGAACCTTGAGAACCTTTATAGACACCTCATGAGATGATCTCAATAACGATAAGACTAAGGGCTCGTTATATAATTCAAGAAGCAGAAAGATATGGTGCACCAAAAGGAAGCAAGAGACCAATACTTTACGCAAACTACGTAGAATTAATGTGTAATCTTGTTCGTGAAGAACCTACATGTTTTGAATAAGCCTCAAAGAAGAAGTAATGGATGGATTCCGTGATCAAAGAATATCAATCTATATTAAATAATGATGTTTGGCAAGTAGTTCCAAGACTGAAGGATAAATCAATGATCTCTTCAAAATGGATTTTTAAGACAAAGAATTCAATTTATGGTAGTATTGAAAAGTACAAAGAAATATTTGTCACTCGAGGATTCTCTCATAAGAAAGGCATTTATTATGAAGATACTTTTGTACCAGTATCCATATATATAGAAATCATAACCATTTTCTCTTTGTCTTTCAATATGAAATGGAAGTTACATCAAATGGATGTAAATACAAGCTTTCCAAATGATTTCATATAAGAGGAAGTGTATATTGAACGTCCTCCAGGTTTTGAGACACATGACAAGAAAACATATGTGTGTCAGCTAAATACAGAATTATATGTATTAAAGAAAGCATCTAGAGCATGGTACAAAAGAATTGATGGCTTCCTAATTATATTGGTCTTTACCAAAAGTAAAACATATTTCAACCTTTACTATAAGGTTGAAGATGATAGGATTGTGATATTACTATTGTATGTCTATGATCTATTGTTATAGCATGATTTTCCACACTTGATATGTCATGATTTGATGGAATTTCCTTGTCCCTATGCAATCTCACTATACCCCATTTACTCACCATAGCCCTAATACTCCTATTTAAACCCTTAAAAACCACTTTTGTAGATACACATGGGTTACAAGAGTACAAATCTTGTCTACGTAGCTTGCAGCGTTCTCACCAGTATACATCGAGTTTTATGCTTAAAAATATAAAATATTTGGATTTTTCCCAATCAAGTAATAAATGACTTGATCTTTGGTATTCCATATGCCAGGAAATGCTCTTATTTGACCCTTCATTTCCTATTGATAATCTATATATTAAGCTATTATGAAGCATTTAGGAGGATAATTTTTTAGAGTAAGCAGAATATAGTGAAAATTTGCCCCATTATTATATGCTTGAGTCCACGTCCATTTATCCTTTGCATCAAACAATAGTGCTCTTTCACAAGTTTTTCATTGTCTTTGTAATCTTTCCATTTATGGAGGATTGAAGTGGTGGAGGAAATGGTGGAGGGATTTGGTTTCTTGATTTTGATGAGGTGCCGACAAAGGTTGTCATTTTGTATCTCTTGTCTAATTGATGTGAAATTATGAATATTTTTATCCATGTATGCAATTTCTTTTTATACATGTTTAAATTGAGTATGATAGACTAGATACTAACACTTTATATATGATGCTTTCAAATCTCCTGGTTGTTGAGGACAAAGTCTAGGGACAAGTATTGATCAAGAGCTCAATGGTGGCCATCTTTGAACATTCGATTGAGGTATGGTTTTTATCCCTTAGTTATTACTTTATTTTATATATCTATTATACTTGATAATGGATTGATTTCTGGTGTCATACTGTCTCATGTGGTCCACCCTAAGCCATAGGAAGTTTTTCTCTGTAACAAAATTGGCTGCTCCAATTGGGAATTTTCATTTTTTGGGGGGTTTGAGTGCATGTTTTTCTTATATTTCTCTTTGTTTATATGTGTTTTTGTGTCATGTTCAATAGTATGTTCATCCATTGCAAATCGATTGAAGTGGTTTGACTCTTAACTTTACTTTTAGCACCTTTCTCTTTGTATATGCGGGTCATAGAACATACAGTCGCATATATAGGTGGGTTGTACTCTACCTAGTTGTGTACATACGATGTTGTCCTTTGAGTAGTTGCATAAACCTCCCATTTGGGTTTACTTCTTAATGTATGAAGATGTTTCATGGGTTGTGAGTGTGGTTGAGTCTTCTTGGGTACCTATGCTATCTCTTGATTGCTTTTTGTTATGACCAAAGACCTATTTTTATTTATTTTTATTTGAAAGTATTTCTTTTTTATTTATCTCCTTATTAGTTTTTCCATTAGTGCATGATCTTTTTAGTATCGATTTCTTTATTAGCTTATGTTTGCTTCTTGATGCAGGGGTTGAGATAGGTTGAGATAGGTTAGGTATTCATATTTGCTTCATTGCTAAGTCATAACATCACTAGTTGAACATCCATTTCCCTTGAGTAATTACACCCAATAAAAGTAACGCTTAAATTAAATTTGATTACAACCATTTTATTTTATAAGGTGCACCAACAAGATTAGGTTTTAGAGTCTTGGAATAGGATGTGGTGAGTAAAATTATCCAATACTATGAAGCAAAACAAATAGGTCTCTATCCAGGTGAGAAGTGAAACCCTTCATATAATAAGTGTTCTCAAGAGGCTCCTTTTACATAGAAGTTAAGCAGGAGGCAGTGCACACGTTGGTGGTGGGGATATCCCTCTAATACCTTATGTTTGTTAACACAAAAAATTGCTCACCTAGCTCTGCATGGTCTAAACCACATACATACATCATTTTCCTACCATATTTCCCTTACTTTTGACCTTCAAAATCATATTTTAAGTCCAAAACATCATTATTTAACATGGTTTACCTTCATTCTCTCCCAAAAAAGGGCCAAAAAACACAAAAAAATGATACAAACCAAAAAAAGGGATAAAAACCCTAAAAATGGATTAGAACCCTAAATAGGGTTCCAAAACCCTAAAAGAGAGAAAAGTTCAAGAAACATAAAAGCATATCATAAAAATAGTGTGAAGGTCTCTATCAAAATATTCTTACACCTTTTTTCCATTATTTTATTCAGTGAGTATGGAGAGACAACTTTTGCTCTCAAAGTATTCACACCCCATTTTTTCCATCATCTCATTTCCCTACCATTCCCACTTAGTATGTTGACAAATTCTTCATACCCACATGGAAAACCAACCTGTAGAGAGGCATACCATTTCCGAGATTGGCATAGTGGCCCATTTTCAGAAGAAAGAAGGTCTAACTTTCATGTATTTGATTTTATTTAGTTTAGCCATATATGTATAGTTATTTTGTTTTACTAATATTGTTTATTGTTGTAGCTGTATTTCATGAACTCTACCTTACTATCCCATTTACGTAAGGTTGGTTCTGTTGCACATGACAGTGAAAACCCTATTACATTTTTTGCGACTCCGCTGGTCGATCCTTTGAGATCCCAGTTTTGCAGGTTTTTCTTTAGTTTTTATATCAATCCATCACCGATCGAGGCCCCACGCAGATGATCTGATCCCTCACAGAACTAGTTCCTGGCCCCCTCGGCCCATGTTAGCCCTTTTTCCTGATTTTTTCCCTATCTGACCCAATTCATTCCTATCGGGCCATTAGTCATGACACAGCCACTCAGTTTCTACTGTTAAGCATGGACTAGGTTGCGAATTGCCTCACAGGGCCCAACCGTGCCTGTTTTGTCCAAAAGAGCGATCCTAATAACCTCTGTACCCTCGTTTTGAGTGACCCAGTCGTACCTTCTCCTTCGTTAGGTGCGACTTGTTTGTTTTCTGAGCCGATCACCTTTATTTTCATGTTTTGTGTGAACCAGATCACATATTATCCACTAACAGGGATGGATGTTAGTTAACAATCTATTTTTGTATACGTTTCATACCCTTTTCTATCCTCCACTTTGTCGGGATCTACTTTTCCTTTTCATGCCTGCTTTGCTACATCCCTTTTCTTGTTTTTTTGTAGAGAATTCCATTGTTATTTATTTATTTAATAGTTGGAAGGAAAGTTTCATATAAAAGTGCACACACATTCACACCATTAAAATAACACGCTCGGTTCATGACTTTGAGAAGAACCTTAAAATTAATCAAATCAACATAATACCATTCAGTTTGGGACAGAAGTCCCATCTGCCACAACTGTGGGAAGTACTTGGTATTTTCCCTAAAACTCATTATGAGGAGTACCACAGAAACCTTGAACTACATGGCCATTGAGAGGACCTACCAAATTAAAAGGGGAACGAACCCCACTGGATTGACTAGATTCCCACCTATGACAAATGTAACATCCTTGACCCTTTGACCGGTGAAGAGGACGCTACTAACACCAATCATATGGGAAAACAACCCCATGAAGATGAATATGCATCAATGCTGAAATAGAAATCTTAAACATAATACATACCAAGATGCATAATCCATCATACAAGGATACATAGTTCCTCAACATTCAGCGGAAGCAAACATACACATTCCAGCATTCAACATGTTTGTCATTTCTCATGAAACAGTAGATATAATTGCAGAGATGAAATAGTCAGGAGTACTTATATTTTAATGAAGAACTCACCGTGCAACCAGCTATGTCACTGCAATGTTCCACCCAACCATAGGTTAGCGTGCTCATCAATCTCTCAGCAACCCTGCCACCCCCGAGCTGGGCATGATTCCTCAAGGAATAAGGGTCAATGCAGGCTTACACATAGCCAAGGTACACAAATCAGCCAAACCCACATAGTAGGGTTTACCAGGTCGTCAAGGAGCTAGGAAAGGATAAATGCTAATATGGTGGCCTCAAACACCAGTTTTCTCAAGCATACCCAGCCTCTAATCCCACTCTAAATAGTTCGAAGACCAACCACTACATACTGCAACAAAACAACCCATTCATAGCTCTGTGAAGGAGGCAAATCCAACTGGGTGACAATCCCAAACAAAAGATGAAACACAGTTTAGGTCAACAATGCTTCAGAGTTTTTCTTTGCCATAGCGTGGCCAAAACAACTCAGCAACAAAATTGATAACCTCAGCACCCAAGAAGCAACCCAAAACCAGGGAAAGACAACAGCCCCAAAATCACAACGAAATGATGGCAACAACTACACAGTCCACAATTGGAAGGAATCCACACCCCCATCATGGATAGGGGAAAACTTAGCCAACGAATGTGAAAATCAACAGCCCACCAACATCCCTGATTTCATAGCACACATCATCCCCAATGTAATTGCTGGAGAACTTACACAGGTAGAAAAAAAAGGGAAGAACAGAATCTCAACCTGTACACAAGGGAAAGAGACACAACCAAAGCAAACAGTGGAAGAAAAAATAGGCAACAACGAGGAGAAACAAAGATCCTTCTTCAATAAGGAAACACCAACACATTTTCACAGTCAGCAAGGGTGGGTTAAAAATAGGTTCTCTCTGCGTGAACAGGAGGAAAACACCCCACGATGGAAAACATGAAAAACATCCTACTGGCTTGGAAAAAGACACAGTTAACCCAAGAATGGGAAAGAGAACACCGCCCACATGGAATAGGGACCCACCACACCCAAAAAGAATAGAGGGTACAACCTACATGGTTCAACGATGAACCACCGGGAAGAACCCAAAATCATGAGGAAAACAGAATCCCCCTCTACGTGAGAATAACCATATGACTCGCAGTCGTAGGAGAGAACCAATCCACTGATTAGTAAATGACATGAGAAGGGATAACAAAACTACTCTTGCCTATGCGTCCTGATCCAGACAAAAACATGAGTGGAAGAGTGGGAAAGTGGAGTGAATGGAAAAGAATGGAGAGCGTTTCTTCTACCCCACGTGACGTGAAGAGGAAGAGTTTGTTGGTGGAGTGGGCGCATGGGAAAGGACTGACAGTCCTGCCACACCTGCTACTACTCAGCAATAACTGCTCCCAGACATTAGAAATTAAATGGGTGGCTGACACATGGAAAACACCCAATGACCCCCACGGGTTGGACAACCCCCCCTTAACCTTAGGAATCATGCCATTTTCATTTAACGTTGCACCGTCGTAGCTGGATGTAGGCTTATTTTAATTGATGTGCATATTTTCATGATTCCAAGCTATAATGTGTCGGATAGCATGATATACCATCGGCAACGATCCCTATTGTCAAAACATAACACAACCGAATCGATGGTAGGGCTTTCGCCTTTAGCTCCTCACCATGATTAATTACAAAATATACATCATGTACCCTTTAATGTAAATGGGTTCAAAACCAAGGTATTACAATACCTTCTGCCATGGAATAACACCGTCCTCGATGTTCCAATACATATACAATTTGCACACCAAAATTTCAAAATTTTGCAGACCTGTCCCATGTTCAATTATTTACTCTAAATGTTCAGGACCAAGCCCCTCAGCTTCCATGCATTTCTCCTACTGGTTGTCATCTCTTGGGTTATCCCGAAGCCTAGGAACTTTCTGGCTGCTTCCGTCTTCATGTTCCCTCATGGGACAATACCGGCGTAAATGATGTCATCCGCATTCCCAACATTTCACTGGCTGCTTCATCTTTACTTGCTCAATTTCCTTTGAGTCTTCATGCCTGGACCATTTCTTAACAGATCGTTTGGATGAATGTCCCATCATTGATCCAACTTCCTTTCTGGTGTCGATTGCTCCCAGAAGGATTTTCACCTCCCTTTGCAAACCAATGGAGTCTTGCAAAATCTTGTGGTTCATTTCATTCTACCTTTTCTGTATCTTGAGCATCTCTCCAAGATTCTCTTGGGTCCTGGAAATGATTTGAAGGAGACTTCTAGCCAAGTCCAACAACTTTTGGTCTACTTCCATGATCAATGTGCACCACTGGATTTCACCTTTCACCTGTGAAATGCATCATTGAAACTTTGTTAGACCAAGCATAATATAGACATTAAAATCAATGAATTAATTGCCCAATTGACATGACAGTCCAAGTCTCATCAAGGAGGCTTTCATTTTTTTCATGCCTTCCCAACAGGCACATGAGCTCATTCATGTCCGTTCTTTGGCAGGGAATTAACTATTCCAGCATTCATAATTATTTTAACCAAAATAGAGACATTCTATTTTCAACCATACATGCATTCAACAATCTTTTGTTTTCACAATGCATAAGTATATATATATCTATAATTAAAAGGTAAGAAAGAGCACCAAGAGTTTTTCTCCTCTTGTCTTGTTCCATCCTGGAACCCACACCACCGCTGTGGCTTTTCATGCTCTTATCCTCTTTCACTTCACCATGAATGCTGGACTAATCCCTCTTGGCCATGACACTTATTGTCTCCGGTCTTTTTCAGACCTCTCAAGCATGGAGCCTCCCCACATGGTTTGTCTCGGCTGCTAGGAACTCCACAGTATTACTAGCACCTTTATCATTACTGCTCATTTTGAGCTCTCCAAGACAATCACATGTCTAGATGCACCCCTAGGATGCTCTCATGGTCCTTGCTCCCAGCGATACCTATATCCAAACATTGAATAGATTCACATGTTTAGTTTATTCTCATCGGTTTTATCTCTAGAACAAGAGCTTAAAACATCATAACCAAATCATATACACCTGTACATTCATAAGAAAAATAACCCAATACTTATCTTTATTGTGCGTTTCCTTGTTGGTCCAAAGGATCCTGCTTCGCTTTGCAAGCCTTGGGATCGCCTATGGACCTAGATGTTAGGTCAGCACGCAAGCTGCTCCACAACATCAAATAATTAATGTCCAGCCAGTACACCTTCATGCTGACTGGGCTTGGAACTTTACCATGACTATTTCCAGGTCATGGATCTACTATGGATCCCTAGGCATTTAACAGCCCAACATACACTTATACAAACATACAATTATGTCAACAATACACTTATACCAACATACACTTATATCAACAATACACTTATATCAACAATAACCCTTACTCTACAACCCCTCACAATAGCTGTTTTCCTTTTCTCTTTAGTGTGCAACACCAAAGTACATCTATTTAGCCTAACAACACAAGCAATACATGTAAACTCATCTTCATTATTTCTCTAAAAACCATAATCATGTTTCATCTCATTCTCTATCAAGTATTGACACAGCAGGAGTGCATCCACTCCTGAGGGTGTAGTCAATATTGAAAACCTTTCCATGACTTGACATCAGAAAAGTGTGCACCCTTTCCCAGTGTGTGCCATGTAGGCCCTATTCATACTCAAGCAATCGGTCATCATGGAAATAAAATCAAAACATGTTCTCCATATGGAATTTTAATAATTTGACATGCATATTCTTAGCAAGGGTCATAAAACGCTTATCTATTTGTCGACACAGTATTCCTTCGTTAAGGAGGAATGGGGCTCCCTTCTCTAAGTTGACAGTCCCTCGGTTAGCCATCCCAACTCCTTTTTACATTTCATATCTGCACATGTCTTACCGACATAATCTATACCATCTCACTCATGTTGCTTACCAAACATGTAGTGTAGATGAGACATTTCCAAAATGTCCAATGGAGTTTCACCCGAAACCCATTTCCAAGGTAAGGAAAAACCTTCCCATGAAGTTTGGCTCCTGTAGGCCATCACACATGATCTTCATGTAGAGTGTACCCCTGGCACATTCATCAAATATCTAAATAGTCAATCATTATCTGATAATACAATCCAAATTGATTGTTCCATAACCAAGCAATGACATTAGTAATCAAATTCATTAGGAATTTGCAATTCTGTCTACTACAGAAATTAGTTTGCTTGGCAATGAGGTGATCCTCAATTGTGGGTCTCTTGTAAGCATCTCTACTATGCCCATTATAATTTTATGCTTACTAGCATAACATGAATACCCACTTACAATGCGTCTTCCTGACATAGTCTTATGCAAGCCAATAGTGATTAGTAGTTGTCAGCAATTTCTTAAATCCGAAATTCACAAAATTAAATTTACAACTCATTATGCATACAAACTATTATCACAGCCATGGGACTCTTCTCATGAGGTTTGGCTCTTTCACATGATAGATTCTGACCTTTGTCACGGTCTTACTTACTTCTCCATGTCCCAAACAATCTATCTGAAACTTGAACCTCAGTCAGCTAAACACTTAGTAAGTCTTGATGCCTATAACTTTTTCATTGCTGCAACAATCACTGAAGCATTCTTAGAATTTATAAAATTCAAATACTTCCAGCTGTTAATCACATCAATGTTACCAAAACTCATTTACTTCATGCAATCATTATCATACTAACATTTGCAAGGTATAGTCACATTATTTATGCAATTTAAATGAATTGTTTAGATACTCCTTACTTCACAAGCAT
The DNA here is from genome assembly GCA_001517045.1 of Pseudotsuga menziesii. Classification (NCBI taxonomy): domain Eukaryota; kingdom Viridiplantae; phylum Streptophyta; class Pinopsida; order Pinales; family Pinaceae; genus Pseudotsuga; species Pseudotsuga menziesii. The sequence continues at coordinate 49,850 of LPNX010942026.1, read as the reverse complement.
ATCATTGCACCACCTTGCTCTTCCATAGAGCATTCCCAGCAGTCAATTTATCCTGACTACCTTCTTCATGAACTTACTATCCTGCATCCATAACAGCTCTTGAAATGGTTCCAGAATTGTCATCAATTCATCATTTCAGCCATTAGTTACTCATAATCTCACATGCAGTATCTTAATGCATTCATGCAATGCATCACAACCCTTGCACCCATACTTATGTAATCAGTTACTCACACCCTTCTTATGCATTCGTTCAATGCATATCTACAAGATTCATAAAATAGTTTCAATGCATACCCACTCAATGTTATTTTGCATTGTTTCAGGAATACCATGCATGGCCTAACCATGGCTACTTCATATAGGATGCATTACTATAATCAAGATCATCAGTACTTAATTTCCTTGGGCTACTAAGCTCAATCAACATATATGGGCATGACACATTTCTATATGAATGTAGTATAACATTCAAATATCCACATGGTATGAGCTCTCTTACCTTTACCACTCCATGGAATTTGTCATAGTCAAACTCTTACCTTCATGGGTCCTACTTACACCCTTGTCATTACCACTTTAGTTGGTCCTTTGCAAAAGATTGCAGAATTTGCTCACCAACTTTTGATTATGGACTTGTTGCCTTATCCCTTTATCTAGAGGATTGCTAGTCACATTTGTCAGCATCAGCAACATTTTCAGCCAGGTCCATGTTGTTGTTGGTTTTTCCACTAATGCCAACACCAATGCAATAACTATCATTAGTGGTTCATTATAAATGTATAATCCTCAATATCCTATGTATCCAAAGCATATCCTCATACATTTCAAGTATAAAACTTAGGAAATGTAGTTATAATTAGCAATATAGGGTTCAAGGAAACTTCCCTTTTCAAGTCCCACATCCTCGTATGGAACTCCTCTTCCACACAACAGTTGGTTTGACTTCATAGTCTTGCTACCTCTAGGCACGCAATTCTCGGATTTCTCCATATTGATAGCAACACATTTCTTTCTCAAACAATCACTAGTACCTTCCTACTATGCATTAAAAATATGGTTATTCTCCTTTGTTCCCTACTGGATAAGTTTTCCAACGCCTATCCATATGCTTCATTCTGACCTTGGGTGTGAAAACCACACCACTTCTAAAATGAATATTTTCACCAATTTTAGGTAAAACACACCACTGTATTTTGGTCTAGAATGCTAACTTCAGCCACCTAGGAGTTTCTTCTCCTTTTCAACCTTGAAGCTACTGAAAGACTACTGAGAATTTCACTGAAAACCCCTAAAATATTTGAAAAATCCCACTTGAAACCCCAAAACTTTCCTTCATCAAATCAGGCCTCTTCCCAACTAAAATTTTGACACTTTGGTGATCCAAACAACAATTTTCCCTCGGCGCTCACTGGTGGCCCTGACAAACAACAATTTTCATTGCATCAGATCTTTGGTTGTCTAGGCTTCCGAATCACTATTAGCAATGGCAATGTATCGATGATCGAAACCGCTAACCTTTACCGCATTAGCAATCAAAACCACAATTCTTCAGGTCGGCAGTTCTTTAGGTAGACGCAACTATGGGAAACAAACTGGCTATGGGTTCTGTAGACCATACAACCCGTCAGCAGTCTCATCAACTGATTTTCAGGGATCAGATCCACTATTCTTCCCCATCTCACCGGTGATTCAAACAACAAATCCTTTCCAGTGTGTTAGTGAACAAAACCACTATACATCGGATGGATAGTTCCATAGGAATCCACAACAGTGAAAAGCGTTCTTACTTCGGTTTCCATTGGCAGACATCTAGACTTCTGATCGGCGATGTCAACTACTGCTCATCGGGCGTTTAGAGGGTCGAAACTTCTAAGTTATTCCACTGTATCGGCATTTAATGGTCTATTATCTCGTGTTTGATCAGCAATAGCATAACCTGTTAGTCGCCCAGCTTTCTGTAATGGTAGCCAACAATCTCCTTAAGTCTTCTGCAGCCGTAAGTCTATTGGTGGTTGGAAGCACTAGTTGCTGCGGTGTCAAAGGGCTAGTTGACTAAGCAGCCACAACGGTGGATTCTCAAGCCTTTAATGTACCCGATTAGTGATCCGATCGTCAATAACTTTTCGACGACCTTATACATAAACAAAATTTTCAAATTTTCTTCTCATCGGCTGTCGGAAGTGCTAATCACTACGGCATCGACGATTGAAGCCTCTATCCATCAGAAGGATAGTTCACTGGCTAGACGCAACAGTGAGCGTTCAATACACTAACTTCATTCATCGTATCTCATTGACAACTAAATTAAATAGGTGTCAACAATGTGTTCCACTAACCATCGCCGATGGCTGACGACTCTAGGACTTAGAGAAATTTTTGAAATTTTCTCTTTAGTCTTCCTTTTCACCGCTTGATTGGCTCAATTCTCTTCTTTTCGTCAGCGAAATAGTTCCATTAGTAGCTCCAATGGTGGCCCACCATTTTTTATCTTCTTCTGATCGATGGCCCAATCTACTAATGCTTTCCGATTGGTGAACTGATTTTGATCGGCATCGGTAGTCAAAGATTTTCCTTGTCGAAAGACTAGTGCTCTAGGCTTCTGCAATGGTGGATGCACGAAACACTATCTTCCATCGATCCAAACAGCTAACCGTCGCCTATGTTTTCACCACTTAGAAAAAATTTGAACTTATTTTATTACGTCAGGGGTTGGAGGCCCTACCCGTTGGGAGCATAGTGGTCTAGCCATCCGAAACGGCGGCGCTCAATCGGCTAAGTATCAATGATCCAAACCACTATATTTCACTGATCGCCCGATGGTCTTCACACTTAGACAAATTTGTGAATTTTCCAATCATCCACCGATTTCTTCTGGGTAGAAGGCAACATGCCCCTGCTAACTAGTTATTTGTGGCCCATAGAGGCCCATGCTACAACTTGCAAGCTATGTCACTGCATCTTCACGGCCCATTCAGGCCCATGCTGCAACCTAAGCTCTGATACCACTCTGTAACATCCCTGACCCTCTGACCAGTGAAGAGGATGCTACTAACACCAATCATACGGGAAAACAGCCCCATGAAGACGAACAGGCATCAATGCTGAAATAAAAAGCTTAAACATAATACATACCAAGATGCATAATCCATCATACAAGGATGCATAGTTCCTCAACATTCAGCGGAAGCAAACATACACATTCCAGCATTCAACATATTCATCATTTTTCATGAAATAGTAGATATAATTGCAGAGATGAAATAGTCAGGGGTACTTATCTTTTAATGAAGAACTCGCCCCGCAACCAGCTACGTCGCTGCAACGTTCCACCCAACCATAGACAGCGTGCTCATCAATTTCTCACCAATGCTGCCACCCTTGAGCTGGGCATGATTCCTCAAGGAATAAGGATCAATGCAGGCTTACAAATAGCCAAGGTACAAAAAGTAGCCAAACCCACACAATAGGGTTTACTGGGTCGTCAAGGAGCTAGGAAAGAATAAATGCTAAGCTGGTGGCCTCAAACACCAGTTTTCTCAAGCATGCCCAGTCTCTAATCCTGCTCTCAATAGTCCAAAGACCAACCACTGCATATCGGAGCAAAACAACCCATTCACAGCTCTTTGAAGAAGGCAAAGCCAATCAGGTGACAATTCCAAAGAAAAGATGAAACATAGTTCAGGTCAACAATGCTTCAGAGTTGTTCTTGGCCCTAGCATGGCCAAAACAATTAAGCAACAATACCGATAACCTCAGCACCCAAGAAGCAAACCAAAACAAGGGAAAGACAACAACCCCAAAATCACAACGAAATGATGGAAACAACTACATAGTATGCAATTGGAAGGAAGCCACAACCCTAGTATGGACATGGGAAAAATCAGCCAATGAATGTGAAAATCAACATCCCACCAACATCCTCGAGCTTACCGCACACACCATCCCCAATGTAATTGCTGGAGAACTTACACATGCAGAAAAAAAGGGGAAGAACAGACTCTCAACCTGTACACAAGGGAAAGAGACATAGCCAAAGAAAATAGTGGAAGAAAACATAGGTAGCAATGAGGAGAAACAAAGATCCTTCTTCAACCAGGAAGCACTAGCATGTTTTCATAGTCAGCAAGGGTGGGTTAAAAATAGGTTTTGTCTACATGAACAGAAGGAAGACACCCCATGATGGAAAATGCGAAAAAAATCCTTGTGGCTTGGAAAAAAAACAGTTAACCCAAGACTAGGAAAGAGACCACCTCCCACATGCCATAAGGACCCATCGCAGTAAAAAAGAATAGAGGGGACAACCACCATAGTTCAGCGATGAACCACCAAGAAGAACCCAAAATAGGGAGGAAAATAGAATCCCCCTATGCGTGAGGATAACTAGATGAATCATGGTCGTAGGAGAGAACTGATCCGCCGATCAGTAAATGACGTAAGAAGGGAGAACAGAACCACCCCTTCCTACGTCTCCTAATCAAGACAAAACCACAAGTGGAAGTGTGGGAAAGTGGAGTGAATGGAAAATAATGGAGAGCGTTTCTTCTGCCCCACGTGATGTGAAGAGGAAGAGTCTGCTAGTGGAGTGGGTGCATGGGCAAGGACTGACAGTCCTGCCACACCCACCACTACTTAGCAATAACTGCTCCTAGACAGCATAAATTAAATGGGTGGCTGACACATGGCAAAATCCCAATGACCTCCACTGGTTGGACAACCCCCCCTTAACCTTAGGAATCATTCCCTTTTCATTTAATGTTGCACCATTGTAGCTGGCTGTAGGTCTATTTTAATTGATGTGCATATTTACATGATTTCAAGCTATAATGTACCGGATAGCACGATATACCATCGGCAACGATCCCTATTGCTGAAACATAGCACAACCGAATTGATGGTGGGGCTTTTTCCTTTAGCTCCTCACGATGATTAATTACAAAACATACATCATGTACCTTTTAATGTAAATGGGGTCAAAACCAGGGTATTACAACAAAAACCAAAGAGATGATATTTGTGGAAAAATGTTTAGTAGTTTTACCTATTTGGTGATGTGAGGGGTATTACCCTAGTAAGCAAGCCATAATACATCCTTGGTGGGCAAGTGAATGCTTTTGAAAAAATAGGAAGATTATTTAAACCAGTGTCCATATTCATTTTCTATTACTACTATAACCCATCATTGCTCCCCCGCGTTATTCCTCTCAACTTAGGGAAAAATCCTCTCAGTTTGGTTCTTTTGACTATCACCATCGAAGCCCTTTGTTGAAATATTGTAACTTCGAAGAATATTCTATATGTATCTTTTGTGGTCCCCGATGGTCCTACCAGGAGAACCACTTGTATTATCTTGTACCCCGATGCTTCTAATCAGAAGAACTAATAAGAGAGATGAGGTTGTCCCCTCTAATTGTAAAGGTGGGTCATTAGCACCCCAGTGTGGCTACTTGAGCCTACATTATTAACTTGAGCCTACATGTCAGATGAGTTAATTGAAGTAAACAGATGCATATAAATCGAGGTGTAGCTCTCCTCATTTGTGACACACACTCTCACTTGTGTAGCGTATTAGTGGAGAAGAGAAGTAGTTGGAGAAGGAGGAGGATCAGGCTTTGATCTCCTTGCTGGTTTTATCTTTTATCTTTTTGGGCATCTATATTGAGGAAGCTTTTGCTGGGTTTTTCCCTTTAGGGTTTTCCCAGGATAAATCTTTGTGTTCCTTTTGTATGCTTGTTCTTGTCTATCTTTCAGTGATCCTATTTATATGCTTTTGTTATGAAAATGAAATGAAATACTGATGTCTTAGCTAAGCATATGAAAATTTAACATGGTATCAGAGCCACCCTAAAAAGAAGACATTGTACAGCTATAGAATCTAGGGATTTTTACTTTTTGGTTCTCTCTCCACAATCGATCAGCAAAAGAAGGCTAGGATGACTCTCCATTGAAGGGCGCATCTTTCTGTCGAAGCGAAATTCGATTCCGAGCATTTTCAGTTTTCGGTGTGGGAAATTAAGGATTCTTGCAAAAGAAGAATTTTTGAGTGAGCTCAGTATGGGATTTCTCTCCTCATCAAAATCAAAGTTTAGAGACTTGGATCAAGATTTTTGGTTGGGTGAAACTCCAGGAAATTCAAACCCTAGTTTGACCCGGAGCCAGAAAAACCCTAAATACTAAAACTGCTAAGTTTTGGTATATTCGATATATCCCAATATTGGTGAAGGTTTAGGAGCAAAAAATTGCAGAAATTGAAGATACAATCCATATGAACACTGTGTCCAAACTTCAGCCTCATATTCTCTATATTCTAGGAGATATGATCCCTCAAAGTTAGGGTTCCAAACTCTTCCAGAATTCATCCCTAAACAGGACACCTAAGGAAAATTGCTATAGCTTGGGATACAGAGGTCCAAATGGAATTCCTGAAGATGGAAATTCTACAGAAGAAATTGGAAAACTAGGGCTTCCTATTCCGGGAGCTTCCCTCCACTGTTTTTAGAAAAGGAGTACATTGGATAGCTCCATTTGAAGAGATCTATCTTTCCATCCAATCAGATCTGAAAGATTCCAAGTTTTGAAAACTAGGGTTTCTCTGACAAACCCTAGATCAACCAACTCCAGAAGCAGGATGGACACCTCAAATCGGTAAGATCTAATCTTTTGCTATTTGCATTTAAGGTTTTCATTTCAAAGTGATCTATCACATCAGCTTGATGATAAGCTTGGTGAATTTGATAACTTCCAAGCATGGAAGTATTTGATCTCTCTAAATAAAATGAATTGGACACCTAAATGAGTAGAGAGGTTCCAGTTCTAGAGAAAGATGAGCCTCAAAGCCTTACACTAGAAGAACTTGATCAAGGCCAAGAATATCAATGTTGATTCAATCACGGATCAACTTGTACCACAAGTGTCTTCCCTAAAGACACCAAAGATGTTTGATTCCTTGATCAAGCTATTTGAAGATAAGAACTTAAATCAAAATATGGCTTTGAGAAACAACTGAATAATGTGAAGATCCAGGATGCAGAACATCTTGAAGCAGTAGAAGAAGAAGCAGAGAATCCATAAGTGGTGATAGCCACCTTGAATGGTCTCCTAGGATCATAGAATTCATTCATTCAAGGAATGTGTACCAGAAGGAAGTAATTACTTTCAACAGACTCTGGGAAGAAGAATAAAAAGCTCGTCTCATAAGAAGAGAAGAAGAAAGATGGGAGAAATTGAAGATCAAGCTCTCACCATTCAAAGAAGATCCCTCAAGCGATGAGGGTTATGAAGAGCTCAATTCTTGAAGAACCTCTTATCCATCTTATCATTTGGATAAGAAATGATGATGTCATGAATGAAGAAGATGATGAAGTAGAAGGATCAAGAAGGAGTCTACCCACGAAACAAATAAAGATAAGTATTCAATTGTCATTTCATGATATTGTTTTGTTATGCATTTGTTTATATTCATTCGATGTATTATACATGATAGATTGTTTGCATTAATACTACTAATATGCATGTGATGGGTAAGTAGTTCATGGTTCTATACAACTCTCCATTGCTACTTATATAGAATGAACCCTCTTTGCTGACATACTGGATTAGTGCACAATATCAATGATGTCATGGTAGATATGGATGAATGTCGTATTATGAAATAGTTATAACCATGCAAATAGTGCATTTGAATTGTAGGAAAGGTCCTGTACAACCTCCTACAAGAAAAAAAGGATGATACTTGTTCCAAAGAACAAGTGATGACAATTCAAGATTCACTCCAATAAACATGAATATGAAGCTCCCAGGGTCAGAGAGACCATGACGGAAGAAAGAGCTTCACAGAGTTGTAGATCCACCTCAAAGGATGAAGACCACCATGGGTACAAGAGATAAATCAAGATGAAGAAAAGAATGCTATGAAAGAAGCTATGATCAAAGAATAATAGTTGATCATGGGACATAACAGGAAGTACATAGTATCTTCCATATCGATCTACAAGAACAAGTGTACAAAGCAAGGTTTGTGATTTGCCTCAGAAAGAATAGACTATGACATGACATACTCTATTGACCAGTATACATCAATCATAGAACCACCTGTACAGAATGAAGAGGGAAGATGATACTCCACTTCAGGGGGAGTGACTACAGAAGATATCTAAGTTTGACATGGTACGCCATGATGGACAGCTTCCTGATGAATCGAGACTTTACCAAGAGTAAAGTGGGTTCCAACCTTCAAGGTTGAATGCAGAAGACTAGGATATGTTGATTACCTGACAAGACGAACTCATGGAAGATGTTATGATGAAAGAATACTAGAATGATGTTTGGGATATAGTACTCAAACCAGAAAACAAGAATGTGGTATCTTCCAAATGGATTTGCAAGATAAATTATGTTGTTGATAGAAGTAAGGAAATACTTGTGGCTAGAGGTTTCTATCAGAAAGAGGGAATTAATTCTGAAGAGATAGTTACCCCAAGAAGCAAGGTACACTTCCTTCTGAGCTATCATGGTAGTTTCTTCCATGATGAAGTAAAGACAATCCTTCCTTAATGGTATGATTGAGAAAGAGTTTTACATCGAATAGTCATGAGGATTTGAAGTTGAAGACAAATGGAATCAAGTATGCAAGTTGAAGAAGGCCCTATATGGCTTGAAGCAAGCTTCCAGAGCTTGGTATGGAAGAATAGATAGTTTCTTGATGAGCATGGGCTTTGCCAAGAGTAAAGTCGATCCCAACCTTTACTACAAGGTTGTAGAATATGAACCTGTCATCTTGTTATTATATGTGGATGAATTATTCTTGACAGGAAATGAGAAACAGATTATGGAAAGCAAGAAGAAACTAGCAGAAGAATTTGAGATGAAAGACCTTGGGTTAATGCATTATTCCTCGGTATAGAAGTATGGAAAAGTTCAGAAGGAATATTTCTCAACCAAGGAAAGTATGAAGTATAGATATTACAGAGATTCAATATGTTGGAATGCAAAGTCATGGCCACACCCATGGAATCCAACTTGAAGCTGTTAGCTGATGACTCATCAGAGTTAGTGGATGTGACTCATTACAGACAGATCATTGGGTCATTGATGTACTTAACAAATTCTAGACCATACATTTTTTTTGCTGTGAACACCTTAAGTCAATATCTTGTTCAACCAAGACGAGTTCACCCAGTAGCTGCAAAACATGTGATGAGATATCTGAAAGGGACTATAGACTTTGGTTTATACTATGATGGTAGCCATGAGTATAGATTGTATGGCTACATAGATGTAGATCGGGCTTGAAGTATCTCAGATAGGAAAAGCACATCAGGTAGATGATTTTGGGTCTGCTACGAGTTCATGGTTTAGCAAGAAACAGTCCAGTGTTTCTCTTAGCACGGCTGAAGCAGAATACATAGCAGATTTCTCTGCTAAGTTGTGAAGTCATATGGCTTCGAAAGATAATATCAGGTCTCTTTGACCTAAAGATGGATACTACAATGATTCTATGTGATAACCAAAGTTGTGATAGAAATCCAGTATTTCTACATACGAGATAAGATGCAGATGATGATGTTTCAATATTTCTATACTAAAGATATAGATGATGATGCTTTCAGTATTCACATACTGAAGATACAGATGGTGATAGTTCAGTATTCACATACTGAATATGTAGATGATGATAGTTTGGACGATGATGTACTGATGAAGGCTCTGTCTCGAGTAAAGTTCGAACACTTTCAAGACAAGCTTGGTGTTGTTCGGAAAGACCTTCCTTGAAAGGGGGAGTAGTGATGTTGCAATGGGATTGTATCATCCCTGGGCACTTGCCCTAAAGTGTTCTGGTGACTTCGGTCCTCAAGAATGTGGTGGGATTATATCATCCCTGGGCATCTTCCTTAAAGTGATCCAGTGACCTCGGTCCTCAAGAATGAAGAGGGATTGTATGATCCTAGGACATATGTCCAAAAGTGATCCGGTGACCTCGGTCCTCGAGAATGAACAGGGATTGTATCATCCTGGGACATCTATCCAAAATATATTCGGTGACTTCAATCTTCGTGAATGTGGTGGGATTGCATCATCCCTAAACTTCGGTTCAAAATGTATCTGGAGGTCTCGCCCCCCATGAATGTGGTGGATTGAATCATCCTTGAACTTCAGTTCAAAATGTATCTGGAGGTCTTGGCCCCCATGAATGTGGTGGGATTGCATCATCCTTGAACTTTGGTTCAAAATGTATCTGGAGGTCTTGGCCCCCGTGAAAATGGTGGATTACATCATCCCTGAACCTAGGTTCAAAATGTAACCAAAGGTCTCGGCCCCCGTGAAAGTGGTGGATTGCATCATCCCTAAACCTCGGTTCAAAATGTATCCGGAGGTCTTGGCCCCCATAAAAGTGGTAGGATTACGTCATCCCTGAACCTCGGTTCAAAATGTATCCGGAGATCTCGGTCCCTGTGAATGTGGTAGGATTGTATCATCCTTGAACTTCAGTTTAGTACGGATCTGGTGAATTCGGTACTCGATAATGTGTGTTGATCCCATAATTCCTAGAGGAAGGATTGTTTGAGTTCCACATATGTGTTGATCCCATAATTCCGAAAGGAAGGATCTTTAGCAACTACGTAAAGACCTAAATCCCATAATTCCAAAAGGAAGGATCATTGACTTGATCCCGTAATTCCAATAGGAAGGATTATCTGAGTTCCACAGATGTGTTGATCCTGTAATTCCAATAGGAAGGATTGTTTGAGTTCCACATTTGTGTTGATCCTGTAATTCTAAAAGGAAGGATCGTTAGTAACTCCGTAAAGACCTAAATCCCATAATTCCGAAAGGAAGGATCATTAAATTGATCCCGTAATTCCAATAGGAAGGATTGTCTGAGTTCCACAGATGTGTTGATCCTGTAATTCCAATAGGAAGGATTGTCTGAGTTCCACAAATGTGTTGATCCCATAATTCCAAAAGGAAGGATCGTTAGTAACTCTGTAAATACCTAAATCCCGTAATTCCAAAAGGAAGGATCATTAGTAACTCCATAAAGACCTAAATCCTGTAATTCCAAAAGGAAGGATCATTGGTAACTCTGTAAAGACCTAAATCCCGTAATTCCAAAAGGAAGGATCATGTTGATATTTTGATGATGCTGATGTCTTGATGTTAATGATGTTTTCATGATGATGATGTTTTTATGATGATGATGATGTACTGATCGAAAGATCAGAGTATGATGATGATGACATACTGATCAAATGATCAGTATGTGATGATGACGACGTACTGATAAAAAGATTAGAATATGATGATGATGATGCTATTCGAGAATTGAAGTATGATTATGGTGCTAATCACGATGTTACTAATCAGGTTTCTAATTTAAAGAATAAAATGCTGAAGAAGTTGTTGCTGATCGAAAGATCAAAGTACTGAAGACGTTGTTGATCGAAATGTTGAAGATGTTGTTGCTGATCGAAAGATCAAAGTGCTGAAGATGTTGTTGATCAAAATGTTGAAGATATTATTGTTGATAGAAAGGACAAAACACTGAAGACGTTGCTGATAAAAAAGTCAAAGTGCTGAAGATGTTGCTACTGATTGAAAGGTCTAAGTGCTGAAGATGTTGCTGATCGAAATGTTGAAGATGTTGTTTCTGATCGAAAGATCAAAGTGCTGAAGATGTTGCTGATCAAAATATTTAATATGTTGTTGCTAATCGAAAGGTCAAAACGGTAAAGATGTTGCTAATCGAAAGGTCAAAGTGCTGAAGATGTTGCTGCTGATTGAATGGTTTAAGTGCTGAAGATGTTGCTATTCGAAAGGTCAAAGTCCTGAAGATGTTGCTGAAGATGTTGCTGAAGGTGTTGCTGATCAAAAGGTCAAAGTGTTGAAGATGTTGCTGATCAAAAGTTCAAAAGATGTTGATGATGATCAATGAGTTGTTGTCGTTGAAAATTGAAGACAAAGACTATATGATGTTGAAAAACTTCCAATGATTTATAGATGTGTTAACCTGATGATGTTGATGATGTCCTCTCCTACTATTGTTGTTGTTGTTGTAGAATAGCCTTCTCATTAAGGGGGAGTGTTGAAATATTGTAACTTCAAAGAATATTATATATGTATCTTTTGTGGTCCTCAATGGTCCTACTGGGAGAACCACTTGTATTATCTTGTACCCTGATGCTACTAATCGAAAGAACTAATAAGATTCATGAGGTTGTCCCCTCTAATTGTAAAGGTGGGTCATTAGCACCCCAATGTGGTTACTTGAGCCTACATGATTAACTCGAGCCTACATGCCAGATGAGTTAATTGAAGTGAACGGATGAATATAAATAGAGGTGTAGCTCTCCTCATTTGTGACACACACTCTCACTTGTGTAGCACATTAGTGGAGAAGAGAAGTAACTAGAGAAGTAGGAGGATCAAGCTTTGATCTCCTTGCTGGTTTTATCTTTTATCTTTTTGGGCATCTATATTGAGGAATATTTTTTTGGGTTTTTCCCTTTAGGGTTTTCCCAGGATAAATCTTTGTGTTCCTTTTGTATGGTTGTGCTTGTCTATCTTTCAGTGATCTTGTTTATATTCTTTTGTTATGAAAATGAAATGAAATACTGATGTCTTAGCTAAGCATATGAAAATTTAACACCCTCTTCGACAACACTGATCACCTTTAGAGGGACACATGACCTATGAATCTGATTCAGATTCCTACCAATCCGATCCTACTTTGTTTACTGACCTGTCTAAACCCATGGATGGAATACATATTGGTACCTTCCACAAAAGGATCATTGGTGGAGGACCTACATCCTTTCCATCCATAATTATAGGTATCCCTACCAGTGTTCCCAACACCACTGCACACGCTGTTGTAGGTATGCTATCCACTCGTAGTGTCCCCGCACCAGCTACCACAATTCCTACTGTACCGCCTTATATACCTGGGGGAAATGGCCCTTCCATGACTATTTTGACTATCCCTGCTATGGGAAATCAACCTCATATACCCTTAGCAATGGATGGAAATTATATTCCTGTAAAATCCAAGGCCATTGTCAGTCCATCCTAAGCCAACCTTGGGTCTATCCTACCATTTATGGCTCATCTTAACCTTCCAGATTTGTCTCAGTTAAAGAATGACTCCATCAGTCATCAACCCCATTGGCTTCCTGTGCCTACGAAACTTGCTTTAGACATCCCAATGTTTGAGGGAAAGGTGAACGAGGACCCCAAGAACCATATCATGTCTTTCCATTTATGTTTTTCATCAAACAACATTGTGGAAAACTCTATTAGAATGAATCTTTTACAGTGCAAACTTATGGGTGTTGCTTCCAAATTGTGCACTGAGTTATCTCATGGCTCTTCCCCAATTTCTCCTAACCTTCCTCCATGTTCCTCCAATACTTTCAACTATCCTTTTGATATGACGAGGGAGTGGAGATCCTTCTATCATGCCATAAAAATATAGCCACCCACATCAAAGACCACATCCATGAGTGGGGACGACGATATAGCCTGTGCAAGATCCAACTGGATGATAGGATCTTCCTTGACTAGTTTTTAAATACCTTACTCCCACCCATATCCAAGGACGTTGCCTCTGAGTGATCCCAATCTAAGGAGGAGTCCATCTTAAAGGCTCAAGAATTTGACTTAATCTACATCCAGTCTGGGTATTTATATACCATCATACCAGATTTTTCCCGTGTTGGAACCTCCCATTGTGATCCATTGGGGGAATCCCACACTGTGGATGGTGTCATCGGATCTGTCACATGAAACCCTCAGTACTATGTGGCACATCCAATGATGCCACCACACCCATAGTGTTTCACAACCAAACTATATCCCCAATTACTCATGGATGATGACTCAATCTAGAGCCACCCCCTCCTATGCACATGCTGTACCAAATCAACACATCCATGGGACAACTTGGCCGACATAGTCATATTCGGGAAAAGTGGTTGGATTTGCGGCCCCTCCAACTCTTTGGTCTATTATGCACCACCGGTGCAATACACTTCAGCTCTAGTCATGTCCCCTCTATTTTCCACGGGACACGTTTTCACTTAGTAGAACCTTCCCAACCAGCCCTGCCCCAACAACAAACAAGGGAAGAGAAAGAAAAATCAAGGAAGAAACTAAGATAATAATCAGCCACAAGGAGGTGGCCAACTGCCTAAACTTCCCATGAACAATGACGCCAACCCACTGGCACAAAACACCCAACATCCTGACCAACCAGGAAAGAACCCACAGTTACAGACTAATCATCTGTGTGTACTATGCAACACCTATTGTCATTACATGCATCTGTACCCTCACATGGCTCACGTCCGACAACTTATCCAAAATGACGCTCAACAGGATGCCAACATAGCGACCTAAGATCAACCCAAGCTAGCACCACCAGGTCCTCTGCCTGTGGTCCTCTAGAACCCTTTACCAAACCAAGTAATGGTTTCAACCCAACCCCTTGACCCACCTCCTCCTACAGCTCTTGACATCGCCCCACCTACAAAGACTAGAGTCCATCACCTCATGACGGTGCCTTCTGACGTGAACCTCTGGAATCAACGCAACCAATATGTCTCCACAAAAAAATTTGTTGAACCATCAATGGAATCTACTTCTAGCACTCCAGTTTGCCCCTCCACTTATCTATAACCCCCACTGATGGGGTGACCAAAGTCCCACGGTTTCCTGTATGACGTATCGCAAAAAAAATTACTGTTCGAGCTACCCTAAATTATAGCATCATTGATGACTTGGACCAATCACCTACAACCATGTGTGCTATAGAAGTGTTGAAAACTTTACCAACACAATGAAAAGTGTTTTTATCTGCACTAGGTGTCGTTGATCCCTCTGATTCTAGGTTGATCACATTTGATCTGGATCAAGGAGAACCCAGGATGTCGTCCACCATCTCCTTCCAAGTTTTGGTCTCAATTTGGAATTTCGTCATACATCAATGTATCATTGATGAAGGGGGATCCACCTATGTTATGTTGACCCTTTTCTAGTAGAAAATCAGGTCCCCTACCCTTAAAAATTCCACTAGCTCCCTCCTTGCCTACGATGGCCACTCTACAAAGGCCCAGGAAATTCTTCTCAATGTTCCTATTTCATTAGCGGATGAAACGGTTTTGATTGACATCAAAGTTATTAAATCCCAACTTGATTATAACCTCTTTCTTGGACATAGCTACATGTATGCCATGAGAACCGTGGCCTCCATCGTCTTTCGATTCCTGATGTTTCCTCAAGATGGAAATATCGTGACTATCGACCAGTTGACTTACTATGATCCATAGGGGCCAGCCACATCAGAACACGTCATTCCTACCATTTATACCACCATTGACAGTGTTCCCATCCCTTCCATATCTATTGTAGACCTAGGACTATTTTCCAAGACTCCTATGGGGGACACCTTCCCATATTTACCACCTCTCTCTTTGCCAACTGACAGAATGAATTTATGTACTATCACATCCAGTACCATCCAAACCACATCACAATAGCAGTCGCAACCCCAACCACTGCCACCCCAGAATTATTGGGTATCCTTCCTAATCCACACAATTCCATTCCTATTTCCACCATATGGTATCATGGTCAAGCCTGTAATGGATACTCTTAATTTACCTAATTTTACATTGGGAATTCCTGTGTGGTACCTTGAACCACCTACCCCACTTCTGATGCCCTAGGGTGTGTGAACCTACTTAGTTGGAGTAATACCCTCCTCCTAGCCCATTAAAGATGCCTTTTGTCCCCAAAACTGACCCTCCTCTCCCAAAGAAGGTTGCAAGAAAGTCCACCAAAGTAACAATAGATCCTTGCCTTTCCTGACTCTACCTTGCACTTCGTGCGATATCCAAGGTCATGCAACAAAAAATTGTCTAGAGATACCTATCCCTTGCACACACATAGACGCTATGGATACAACCGATGGTACTCCAATATTCATCATCCTAGATATGCCAATAGTAAAGAACAAGTCATTGAGAAAAATCCATCCTTGCGCAATTTGTGGCTTGCATGGCCACTATTCTCACCATTGACAAGACTTGTTCGAGTATCAATAAGTCCTTCATGACCTTTGGAAACACTCATGAGTCTGAAACCATCGTCATTGAGGAAATTAACCCTACATCTTCCTTCTCGAACAAGACCACCATTTAGACAATCTCTACTTCCAGTAGTACTTTACTTTCCTTGACCGTGGGAGATCGACCTGATCTATCCTGACACCACTTTTGTGGTGACGAAGAGATCTCCAAAACCACCACTGGTTTCACCCCATTTCACTTAGCCCATGATGTGGAGTCATTTCTTCCCATTGAATTCTAGATTCCTCCCCCATGTACTTTGTGCCAACTATAGAGTCTCCAAAATAAGGCCAATTTCCGTCACCATAAGTCCTATTCCTGAGTTACTCACCATACAACACTTGGGGAACCATTTTTTTTTTTTACATCATTTTTACTACGAGTTGATGGCCCCCTCTAGTAGTTGCTCCACGTCTAGTCACAATGATTCCATTGTAGGAATACTTTGCATCATTTGCACATGAGTAGGTGGATATAACCCCTTCTTATGCGCCGCTAATAGCCCACTGGAGTGTGTGGTCCCATGTCTGCACATGCACACAATATGTTGCATGTATGATCTAACTACCACTATGCTAGCATACTGTCAACTATGAAGACCTTCCCTAGAGGTCGAGGTCTCCCCATATCTCCCTGGTATTCCATGTCCACGTATGGATCATCCTTTACAAGGATAAAAAGCTACCACCATTGTGCAAAAAGCTCCCAAGTTAAGAAACGATCTTCTAGACTGCCTCCCTTACTAATTTTTGAGGCCATTTCCTAGAGTCACATTTATTTGCATACCACCACGTGAAACACACCTTGTACATTGAGCTAGCTCCGTACCCATAGGCCTCCATTTGGCCTATCTTTTACCCGTGCACCACTACACCAGGGGCAGCTTCACTAGTTTCTAGTGAGAGTCATCTAGAGTCCGTTCGAGATGTCTTTTGCACCACAGGGTTCGACTTTCTATTGTCTGTATTTTGACAAGACCCTTGTCTCGTGCTCTCACTATGATTTTCTGGGCCATTTCCTAGAAGTCGCCACAATTTGTGTTCAATCATGCGAATCTCCCTTTGTATGTATTACCATGTTCATGATCCATTGGCTCCATCCATACTGCACAGTTGGCCATTTTTTACTGCCATCTATCGTCCCACAAGGGGGCCCTAACAGTTCTATGCATTTATTCCTCTCAACCATGTTCATAAGATAATCTCTTTCCATATATCAAACACTCCCCCCTTACTCAATTGACCATTACAAAGTTTTTGTTACGCTCTTTTCTGACTCCTAACAAAATGAAAATATAGTCGAGCATGCTTGCTTCCTTTCACGCTCATTAAAAATACTTGAAAGGGTGTCTATGTAGCCTCGTTTATATCCATTTTTGGACTATATAGACTATGATAATAAAAAGGCCACCTTGGCACATTCAATATACGAATGTTTCCCTTCTCATCCTTTTACACTTTCTCAGGCATTGGGACCGATCTTTATGAAAAATATGATCATGGGTTGTCTTTAAGCTCTTTTCTAGCCTTTTAATCAAGAAATGATTGCCTAGAAAACTTGGTTTCATTCATGCTTGTAAAATTATGTGAATTACCATTGAATCAATATAGATTTAACCTTTTTCGGGATGATTAGAATACAAACAATAAAGAAGTATTCCTTCCCCAAAGGTTGAGAGAGCTCTCCTACGCACACTTTTATCCTTTTTTGGAATCAGTAGAGTACATACAAAAAATAGACCACACTGGAGTCTTATTCATGTTTTCAAACTCTCTAAAAATGAAAACACCATCAAGCATTTACTTTCTTTACCTCGTTAAAAATCCACGAGATCTTGTCATAATAGTGTCTTTTGGCGCCACCCTATATATTACGGTTTAGCATCTTTCCCTCATTGAGTCACCTTTTTTTAGAGTATTCTGTGGTGACTCTTCCATGGACCCTGTGAGTATTCATGTCCTAGTTACCTCCCTCAAGATTTCCCATTTGCAATTATCTTCCCGATATTACATCTATGACCCCTATCCCATGAGTCAGTTTCATTTGCTTCCGGGTTAGCCCCGTCGTCATACTCTGAACAAAGGAATTTTTTGAGTCCTCCACATTCCCCTGCCCCTATTCCCCCATTCAGTCTGTCATTCCATCGATTGTCCCACACCTTTGATTATCCCACTCATGCTTCTTGTAAATGAAACATTACTTCCTTACATAGTTGCAGGAATCCCTCTGTAAACATGAACAAATATATTCCAGAAGATAGACCCAGAGGTTTATGTATCCTGGTTTCATTCACCTTATTGATGATTTCCTTTGACCACTTGAGAGGAGTCATTAGTGCCTCTTAGGGTTTTTGTGTCTCATGTGCTCGACTTCAGCTACATCATCGCAATGTTGATATTTGTATAGGGTATTTGTCCGTGCATTATTTGATAGAGGACCCTGGTTGTCACCTGACTCTAGCACATTGGTGAGTCTATTAGGGGACCAAGATAGGTTCATGTCCCTTGTGATTTCCGGATTGCATTGGAAACAATTTTCAGAAACCCCAGTGCAATGCTTCCATGTATCTCCACTATTGATGTGGCATACTATACCACAAATATTCTATTTCCCCATCATGCAATCCCTCCAGTTATGTACACTTCCATATTCAACAGAGCATTAGTTGTGAAGATATTGCATTCCAAGAGAATGCAATTGTTCATATGTATCAATTCTTCAGATAAGCATTGTATTCAACTTCTCATTGAGGCTACCATTATGTAACATTAGTTATACATATATTGATCAAATCCCATATTTTTCATTCCTTGATCTCATTTATTATTTGTTTGACATTGTTACGAGCATGGGTATGCCCGCCTAGTCCATATACATGTCACATATTATATCTAGAGTCACCCATTGATCGGAACCATTAATAAAAAAACAAAATACACTCTAGTTCAAACAAGGAAGCGCCACTTCTCCATAGGTCTCTCTAGTCTCTCCACTATCCCCATGATCCTTTGATGTCTCTCGACCATGCGATGACCTCCTGCCCTAACACATCAGGGGGCAATCTGCTAACGCAAAAAATTTCTCACCTAGCTCTGCATGGACTAAACCACATGCATACGTCATTTTCCTACAATATTTTCCTTACTTTTGACCTTCACAATTGTATTTCAAGTCCAAAACATCATTATTTACCATGGTTTACCTTCATTCTCTCCCAAAAAAGGGTCAAAAAATCCAAAAAAGAGCCAAAAAAACCCAAAAGGGGGATGAAACCCTAAAAAGAGCTTAAAACCCTAAATAGGCCCCAACCCTAAAAGAGAGAAAAGGTCAAAAAACCTAAAAACATATTATTAAAATAGTTTGAAGGTCTCTATCAAAAGATTCTTATACCTTTTTCCATTATTTTATTCAGTGAGTACGATGAGACACATTTTACTCTCAAAGTATTCATACCCCATTTTTTCCATCATCTCGTTTTCATGCCATTACCACTTAGTACATTGAGACATTATCTGTACCCACCTGAAAAAAACCAGCCTGTGAAGAGGCGCACCATTTTCGAGACGGTCAAGGTGGCCCACTTTCAAAAGAGAGAAGGTCTAACTTTCATGTATTTCCTTTTATTTAGTTTAGTTGTATATGTTTATTTATTTCATTTTACTCATCTCATTTATTGATGTAGCTTTCTTTCATGAACTGTACCTTATTGTCCCATTGACGTAAGGTTGGTGCTTTTGCACGTAACAGGGGTGAAAACCCCATTACAATGTTGATCGTTGGATATATTTCCATGATTTTTTTCATATATGAGGGATTTTGAGGTACTTTTGGTGCTTTCAAGATTCGGTCTTTGTCACCTTACCCATATGGTAGATGTTGTCTACAACTATCTGCATAAGCATTGATTATGTTAGGGTGACCTTAGTTTCCTTACCTAGGTATTGTAGGGGGTGCTTCCAGAGTTTATTGTGTGAGTGTCTTGACCGATTTCAACATTTATTAGGATTACGACATTGTGATCCTCCACCCCCTCTTCATAAGAGGGTTAGACATTTTAGGAGGCCTTTTTTCACAAAATATCCTATACCAATTTTACATAAGTACTACATCAGAGTCACCATAGTTCTCTCCATTCCCATCATATGGAACAGGGGTAGGAGTCGTTCATATTCCTCCTTCATCTACTATATGGTTCTCGAAACCTCGGTTTATACTGACCCAGATGGGGCTATGTATTTCCATGCTACACGAGCGAATTTTAAAAAACTTTATAGCCATGGAATGGAGATTTTCCCTTGGGAGGTCAAGTGTTAAGATTCATTCTCCTGTAAGCCCAGGTCCTCTTACGTTCGGCTTTCCAAACATCACTATAGACCCTATTGTTGAATTAAGGGGAAAGATAACCCCTTGCCTTCCTCATGAATTCAAAAGTTGTAATATTCCACCTTCTACTCCATTTGAAAGAAGGTATTCACTTCCTTAATCCGGTCTTAACACCAGTGTTAATTCCCTTAGGGGTGGTAGTGGATACATGACCATCATGTTTATATTTTACATTCCTTCTTATGTCCCATTGTCCACTGCATTGACTCCTTTCAATGCCTTCCATATGAAAAATCCTCCCTATGTCTCACATGGCCCCTTCGGAAGATATGATCCATTTAACTATGTTTTTCCCTTGACATTTGGTGCAATTATGTTTGGAGGTTACTTACCTCCTTAAATTCCTTGGGGTCAACTGATCTATCAGTCTTATAACTATGGCTATATGGTTTCTCCTTCTCAGGGAATATCTTAATACAAAATACCCATGAATCCTTATATTTGCCATGTGGGAGGAGGATACTATCCTATTGGTCAAGTCCATTTCCTTTATCAAAATTAACCCAATGTGAAGCAATATTTCTAGGGAGTGTGGAACCAAAGGGTACAACCTAGGCTCCCATTTTTAGCCACGTTGAATCTTCCTGACCAATCAAAGCTTATCAATGACCCATTGTGTCATGATCCAATGTGGCTCCTTTTCCTAGCCAAACTTACTACGGATATACAAAATTTTTAGGCTAAGAATGGAAAGGATCTGGGCGATAATGTTACTACATTTCATTTGTGGTGCTCTTCGAACTCACTAAATCACAATTCTGTTCGACTACGACTATTTCAACACACCCTCATAGGTTCTGTAGTGAAATGGTATATAGAGTTTTCTAGGGGAACCTATTGAACCTTCAATGATTTAGCCTTGTTCTTCCTCAACCACTTTCAGCTATCGGTACCGACCTCTTGAGACATTTTAGAAAGATAATCCCACCCATATCTCTGATCACATTGAAGAATGGTGTAGACAAAAGATGTAGATTAAGGCCAACATTCAACCTAATTTTTTATTGGAATGGTTCTTGAATTCTTTATTACTATATATTGTGTAGGGTGTCTCGACATCCAGTGTGACTAGTTAGGAACATTCTATCCTTAGAGCTCAACAATTAGATTTGATTTATGCTCAGTTTGGGATTCTTTATGAGATCGTACATAATGCACCATTTTCAAACACTGATGCTAAGTTCAAACCCATGCCACATGTCAATGGCATTGTTGGATCCGTAAGTACCAAATATTTCAATCATGTTAGAAATAAAATGAAAAATTTATCTACTAACTAGTCTATAGCTAGACAAGCTGCCTCCTCATCCACTACCACCCAGTCGATAGATGTACTTTCTATGCAATCATCGAACCAGAAGGGTAACCAACGACCCGAGTGAAATAGAAATAAGGGAAGAAATAATAAGCGGGGTGGGAATAGAAAGGAGAATCAAAACTATGAAAAGAATGATGATAATGGTGGGGGCGAAGTAACCTAAGTGGAAGGTCAAATTCCCTTGAAAGCTTTGTCGGGGAGACCATCTCTCCTACTTGTTCCATCGAATTGAGGATGCCTCAAATTTTATTGCATGGAACCTAGCTATGTTGATTGATTCCCTTCCTCATAGTAAAAATATGGCTTCAAGGACCTTGAATACCATGAGTTCCGGTGGGAATCAAAACCTACTATATGTGTAAGGTGGTTAGGTTTGTATAAACATGATGTGAACAACCAATCTTGTGACTCGTTCACGAGACTATGGCCTATCGTAATTCATGATGGGTAGAGAGCCTCCACCTCCCAATATTTCTTTGCATATCAACAAGCCTAAAGTTATACCATGCATAAAAAAGAAGGTGTATTAAATCATTAGGGGCACAATCCTAATTCCTGAGCCTCCAAGTATTATTCCATCATTGAGTATTTGGGCCAGAATCCTTCTGCCATGTCGATTATTGAAGTACTTTAGACTTGTCCTTCACAAATGAGAGTGTTTTTAGTTTCTCTCGGGGTAGCTAGCCCGAATGGATCCACTATGGTTATATTTCAGACTCATGATATCCATCCTCTCTTTACTTACCATGTGGATTTCGAATTCCATGTGGAGTGTTTAAAAAACACCATTAAACACACATTTGTTGATGAACGATCTGCAACCTGCATGATGTATTTGGATTGTTGGAAAGGCTTGGGTTCTTTGGTGTTGTCCAAATATATGAATATACTGGCATCATTTGATGGAACTTCAATCAGACTACATCACATTATTCCCCGACTTCTATTCTAGTTTGGAGGGAATACTGTGTCGGTCAAAGTTAAGGTGGTTGATGCGGCCCTTGAATACAATCTTTTGTTGGGATGAAAGGGGACTTTTGCTATGATGGAGATCATATCATCTGCATATTATTTCATGTGATTCCATATGAATATAGGATCGTGACAATCGATCAACTATAGTTTCACAATTCAAGTTCATCGGCATCATCGAGACCTACTATCCTGACCATTGATAATTCTCAGGTGACAACTGAGAATGTTGGTGTTGGAATGTATCCTTCATAAATGAGAAGTTTTAATATTTTGGCACCAATTTTAGCAATTAATACTACTCCTAGTGGTGTTACATCACCTTTGAGTTTGCTCCAATTTTGCACCACGTATTTGGATAACCCATGGAATCTTCCTTCCTTGAGTACTTCGGACCAAGATACTATACCTACTAGGGTATAAATGTCATTTTCTACATCAAAGGCCGCTTATCAAGCCATACTTGATCCTACTATGGATCTTGGTCCTTCCCCTTCGTGGAAGGAAGAGGAGGATATTTTTGCACCACATGCTTGGGAAGTTGTATCATAATGATCACATGATTACCTTGATGACACTTTTCCTTCAAATGAATCTATTCTCGAGGCCATGAATGGTCGAGAAAAACCTTTTGAAGAGATGCATTATTGATGTTACTTCCTCTCGAAGTTCGAATGGATCAAGTGTGATGACTTTAGGATGACCTTAAGAGATAATTTTGGTCATCATAGGATCCCATTAGGCACTCATGGAATATATGTAGAAGGAAACATAGTGAATATATCTACAATTATTCCAATCAACATTTCCAATATTCATAGTATATTTGAGAACGTTTAGAGCGGTGCTAATTATTCACCCTCTGGAGTTAAAATGTACATCAATATCTTCAAATATTTTTTGATGTATATTTTTGGTCATATGATGAAATTCTAGGTATCTATCCCCACATTGTTGAACACGAAATGAAAACTTATCCAAATACTAAACATGTTCGAAAACGCTTATGTGCAATGAACCCTCCTCAAGTGTTTGCTCTTAAGTTTGTGATAGAAAGGTTGCTTAAAGTTGGACTTATATATCTGGTTCCCTTAACCGATGTCCATCCAACCCTATTCCTATCTATAAGAATAAAGGGAGAATTTGTGTGTGTACCGACTTTAGAGCCCTGAATATGGCTTGCCCAGAAGATAACTTTCCCACGCAATTCATTGATCAAATTTTGGATGAGTGTGTAGGAAGTGACATCTTTTCATTTATGGATGACTTTTCAGAATACAATCAAATCCAAATCAAACTCAACGATCAACATAAAAGTTAATTTATATGTCCTTTTGGTACCTTCTCATACCAAAAAATGCCTTTATACCTGAAAAAAAACGGACCTACTTTTCACCAGTATATGACCTTCTCATTTCACGAAATTAAACATATTATCAAATTTTTTCTAGATGATTTACCTTGTCACTCTCAGTTGAGAGTGCATCATCTGGATCATTTGCATTTGGTATTTGAAAGATGTCATCATTATCAAATTCGATTAAATCCTAAAATGTGCATATTTTTTGTTAGGGATGGCTGGTTATTGGGATTCATTGTCTCTAAGGACAATATTAGGACTGATTCACCAATTTTTGAGGCAATAGTACAATTGTATGTCCTACGCGTAATTACACACCTTTAGAGTCTCCAAGGGATGGTAATTTCTTATGTCGATTTTTGTCAATTATGCCAGTTTGACCAAGGGATTTATGCGCTTGTTGAAGAAGGATACTCCATTCTTGTGGAATCATCAATCATAAGAGTCCTTCAACACTCTTAAGAAATCGTTGACATCGACCCCCATACTTAGTCCACCTGATCATTATATGGACTTCTTGTTATATGTTTCTGCATGTTCAGAGATGATTGGCATGGTTCAAGATAAAGAAGATGATGAGCTCCATGAGCATGTTATTTATTATCTTAGTTGAAATCTTAATGATGCAGAACCTTGATATAGTCACGTTTAGAAATTAGCCTTAGCAATCGTCCATGCAGTCCAACATTTGAGACATTATATCTTTCTACACAAGACAATGGTTATATCCCATATCAATCCATTTCAATTTCTCTTGACTAGGTGGATGATAGGGGTGATCATAATAGATGGATTGTTATTTTGCAAGAATTCAACCTCGAATTTGTTTCGGAGAAATTGAAGATCTCGTTAGGTTTTGTTGAGCTAATGAAATATCTCCCTAGTATGGGTGAAGATATGATTTATGAAGACTCATTTATGGATGAACTCTTTTTTCCCATTTCATCTACAAAACCTTGGTATGGAAATATTATATGTTATCTTCATACTTTGAAGGCTACCCTTAATATCTTAAGGGATGAACATCGATGCTTACTAATTAGAGGAAATTTGGGGCCTAAAATGGGCCTTATAAGAAAACGTACCAAAATAATTTT
>LPNX010942026.1:0-14333 GCA_001517045.1 Pseudotsuga menziesii | reverse complement strand
TGCAGTAGAGATCCTGAAGAGATTTGGGATGATGGACTGCAAGGCTATGGCTACACCTATGGCATCGAACCTGAAGCTATTGAGTAATGCTTCTTCAGAGACGGTTGATGCTACGATGTATCGTCAGATGATTGGGTCCTTGATGTACCTGAGACCAAATATTTTCTTTGCTGTGAACACATTGAGACATGTTCACTTGATGGTTACAAAGCATGCAGGGGTACAATTGATTATGGGCTCAAGTATGATGCGAATCAGAAGATTAACCTGGAGGGTTATGTTGATTTAGATTGGGCAGGCAGTGCCATCGACAGGAAGAGTACTTCGGGATGTTGCTTCAGTATGGGATCAGGTATGATCTCTTGGTTTAGCAGGAAGCAATCCTGTGTGGCACTGAGTACAGCTGAAGCAGAGTATGTCGCAGCTTGTTCAGCTAGTTGTGAGGCAGTATGGCTACGGAAGCTACTGTCTGATATATTTGATCTCCAATTGGATGCTACTTGTATACATTGTGACAACCAGAGTTGCATGAAGTTGTCAGAGGATCCAATGTTCCATGACAAGTCAAAGCATATCGAGATCAAGTATCACTATATCAGGGATATGGTGCGGAGAGGAGCAGTGAAGCTCCTGTATATTGCGACGGAGGAATAGATAGCTCATGTATTGACAAAGCCATTGGCTAGGCTGAAGTTCGAGTACTTCAGAGAGAGACTTGGTGTTCTCCATATCGAGGCTTCCTCCCAGAGACAGTGATGAGTCCCAAATACATTCTGACGAGAAGGTCAGATGTAAGGGCTGAGCCATTCTGTCATGGTGAGAGGATTCAGTTCCTTCCATGTCAGATATGAGTGCTAAGATTGAGAGCCATTCTGACGAGTAGGTCAGATGTAAGGGCTGTGCCATTCTGTGCATGGCTAAAGGATTTAGTTCCTTCCATGGAAGATGTAAGTGCAGAAATCTCTCCTTGTTGGAGTTGAGAGTCTTCCATCATTAGATGGGATTGTGCCATTCTGACAAGCAGGTCAGATGTAAGGGCAGAGCCATTCTGTGCATGGCTAAAGGATTTAGTTCCTTCCATGGCAGATGTAAGTGTAGAAATCTCTCCTCATTGGAGTTGAGAGTCTTCCATCATTGGATGGGATTGTGCCATTCTGACGAGCAGGTTAGATGTAAGGGCAGAGCCATTCTGTTCATGGCTAAAGGATTTAGTTCCTTCCATGTCAGATATAAGTGCTGGCCATTTTGTCGAGTAGGACAGACGTAAGGGTAACTTCCATTCTAGGAATGGAGGCACCTGGTCAGTTACCAGGAACACTCTATGGCCATGGATTAGGTTGTGCAGATGAGCATGTAATTTGGTCCCTGGGAGATTTACAGATGGTCTTTCGAGGTTTTGCCTATGGCATGTAATTCGGAGCCCTGGGATATCTAGCAGATGCTCTTTCAAGGTTTTGTCCTATGGCATGTAATTTGGTCCCTGGGAGATCCGATAGGTTGGGCTGTGTGCCCGTAATCAGTCCTGGGATGCTCTTACGAGGTTTTACCATGACCACATGTAATTTGGAGCCCTGGGAGATCCTATAGGTAGAACTGTGTGCTCGTAACAGCCTGGGATGCTCTTACGAGGTTTTGTGGTGAGGTCACATGTAATTCGGAGCCCTGGGAGATCCTATAGGTAGAGCCGTGTGCTCATAACAGCCTGGGATGCTCTTTCGAGGTTTTGTGATGCATGTAATAAGTCCTGAGGATTCCACAGTATGGCCAGTGATGATGAAGACCTGCAGGTGGTGGGATTACATCCAGTATGAAAAAGGACTGGCTCTGTAGAAATTCCTATGATGAGAAGAATCTGAGATAACACCAGCATTGATCTAGATCGAGTGATGATCCTGATCCAGCAATATTGATCCAGCAACAGTGATCCAGATCGAGTGATGATCTGGATCCAATGATGACTTGAAGACGAAGATGACTTGCAGATGAACATGATCCAGTGATACAGAGAAGAAGACCAGTGCTGAAAATTTGTGTCGAAAGAATACCTTCCTAGTTAAGAGGGAGTGTTGATGTATATGTAACTTCGGAATGTATTCTTCTATGAATTTCATGTATTGTAACCCGATGTTTATTTTGGGATGTTTCTATTATGTATTTGAGTCATGTTGTCTTGCCCCGATGTTCCGATCGGGAGGATTAATAATGTAAACAAGTCATATCCAGTCATTAGGTAAGTCCCCACAGTTTAGGGGCACTTGAGTTATTATACACTAATTAAGGTGTAGGCTCAAGTAGTAATTATTAGGTCGAGCCTACGTGTGAAATGGTAATTCAAGTGAACGGACTAATATAAATAGAGAGGGTGAGTCTCTCTATTTGTCACTTGTGAATTACTCACTTGCTCTCTCAAGGGTGGCGCACTTTTGGAGAAGGAAATACTTTGGCTTGACAGAAGACAGAAGGCTGCTGCTGTTTTGGGAGATCTCTTACTGTTTTGGTGTTGATTCTATCTTAGAGGAAGTTGCGGGGTTTTCTCCTTTATGGTTTCCCCAAGGAAAACTCTTTGTGTCCCTTGTCTCTTGTAATGTGCTCATGTTTTATTGCTGTACTTGTTATTCTCTCAGTGAAAAGATCCTAAGATCATAATGCTAGCTTAATTGTTGAAAAACTAACACAGAATCCTTGTGCCATGTCGATTCTTGAAGTACTTTAGACTTGTCCTTCACAAAAGAGAGTGTTTTAGTTTCTCTTGGGGTAGCTAGATCGAATGGATCCACTATGGTTATATTTCAAACTCATGATATCCATCCTGTCTTTCCTTACCATGTGGCTTTCGAAGTCCATGTGGAGTGTTTAAAAAACACCATTAAACACACATTTGTTGATGAAGGCTCTGCAAACTCCATGATGTATTTGGATTGTTGGAAAGGCTTGGGTTATTCTTTGTTGTCCAAATATATTACTATACTGGCATCATTTGATGGACCTTCAATCAGACTACATCACGTTATTCCCTGACTTCTTGTCTAGTTTGGAGGGAATACCGTGTCAGTCAAAGTTGAGGTGGTTGATGCAGCCCTCGACTACAATCTTTTGTTGGGATGAAAGTGGATTTATGCTATGTTGGATATCATGTCATCTGCATCTTATTTCATGTGATTCCATATGAATATAGGATCGTGACAATTGATCAACTGTCGTTTGATAATTCAAGTTCATCGGCATCATCTAGATTTACTATCTTGACCATTGATAATTCTCAGGTGACAACTGAGAATGTTGGTGTTGGAATGTATTATTCATTAATGGGAAGTTTTAATATTTTGGCACATGTTTTAGCAATTAATACTACTCCTAGTGGTGTTACGTCACCTTTGAGTTTGCTCCAATTTTGCACCACGTATTTGGATGACCCATGGAATATTCCTTCCTTGAGTACTTCAGACGAACATACTATACCTACTAGGGTAGAGATGTCATTTTCTACATAAGAGGCCGCTTATCAAGCCATACTGTATCTTACTATGGATCTTGGTCCTTCCCCTTCGCAAAAGGGAGAGGAGGATATTTTTGCACCACATGATTAGGAAGTTGTATCATAATGCTCACATGATTACCTTGATGACACTTTTCCTTCATATGAATCTATTCTCGAGGCCATGAATGGTCGAGAACAACCTTTCGAGGAGATGCACTATTGATCTTAATTCCTCTCGAAGCTCGAATGGATCGAGTCTGATGACTTTAGGATGACCTTAAGAGATAATTTTGGTCATCCTAGGATCCCATTAGGCACTCATGGAATATATTTAGAAGGAAACATAGTGAATATATCTACAATTATTCCAATCAACATTTCTAAGATTCATAGTATATTTGAGAATGTTTAGAGCGGTGCTAATTATTCACCCTCTGAAGTTAAAATGTACATCAATATCTTCAAATAATTTTTTGATGTATCTTCTTGGTCATATGATGAAATTTCAGGTATCTATCCCCACATTGTTGAACATGAAATGAAAACTTATCCAAATACTAAACATGTTCGATAACGCCTATGTGCGATAAACCTCCTCAAGCGTTTGCTCTTAAGTTTGGGATAGAAAGGTTGCTTAAAGTTGGATTTATATATCTAGTTCCCTCAACCAATTTCCACCCAACCTCGTTCCTATCGATAAGAAGAAAGGGAGCATTTGTGTATGTACCGACTTTAGAGACCTGAATATGGCTTTCCCAAAAGGTAACTTTCCCATGCAATTTATTGATCAGATTTTGGATGAGTGTGTAGGAAGTGACATATTTTCATTTATGGATGACTTTTCAGAATACAATCAAATCCAAATCAAACCCAAGGATCAAAATAAAACTTCATTTATATGTCCTTCTGGTACCTTCTCATACCGAAAAATGCCTTTCTACCTGAAAAACATTGGAGCTACTTTTCACCCATATATGACCTTCTCCTTTCATGACCTTAAACATATTATCAAATTTTGTCTGGATGATTTACCTTATCACTCTCAGTTGAGAGTGCATCATCTGGATCATTTGCATTTGGTATTTGAAAGATGTCATCGTTATCAAATTTGCTTAAATCCTAAAATGTGCATATTTTTTGTTAGGGATGGTTGTTTATTGGGATTGATTGTCTCTAAGGACAATATTAGGATTGATTCAACAAATTTTGAGGCAATAATATGATTGTATGTCCCATGTGCAATTACACACCTTTAGAGTCTCCACGGGATGGTAATTTATTACGTCGATTTGTTGTCAATTATGCCAGTTTGACCAAGAGATTTATGCGCTTTTTGAATAAGGATACTCCATTCTTGTGGAATCAACAAGCATAAGAGTCCTTCGACGCTCTTAAGAAATCCTTGACATCGACCCCCATACTTAGTCCATCTGATTATTATAGGGACTTCTTGTTATATGCTTCTGCATGTCTAGAGATGATTGGCATGGTTCAAGATAAAGAAGATGATGAGCTCCATGAGAATGGTATTTATTATCTTAGTTGAAATCTTAATGATGCAGAACCTTGATATAGTCACGTTGAGAAATTAGCTTTAGCAACCCTCCATGCAATCCAACATTTGAGACATTATATCTTTCTGCACCAGACAATGGCTATATCCCATATCAATCCATTTCAATTTGTCTTGACTAGGTGGATGATAGGGGTGATCATAATAAATGGATTGTTATTTTGCAAGAATTCGACCTCGGATTTGTTTTGGAGAAATTGAAGATCTTGTTAGGTTTTGTTGAGCTAATGACATATCTCCCTAGTATGGGTGAAGATATGATTTATGAAGACTCATTTATGGATGAACGCTTTTTTCTCATTTCATCTACAAAACCTTGGTATGGAAATATTATATGTTATCTTCAGACTTTGAAGGCTGCCCTTAATATCTTAAGGGATGAACATCGATGCTTATGTCACAACTCTAAGAACTCTCTCATTATCGATAAAACTATGTATCTTCATGGGGTAGAATCAATTTTGGATCGTTTTTTGACCCATAATGAGGCTGAGGGTGTCCTTAATGATTGCCATGGTGGATTGTGTTGTTTTCATTTATCTAGGATCGCTAGCAGGGGAAATTTTTAGGGGCAAAATTTCACCAATTGGCTAGTTTTTGGGTTTTTTCAAAAAATAAATTCGCTATTTGGTAATTTTTAGTGTCTAATATCGCTTATATTTACATAAAATATGTTTCTTTTTTTATAATAATATTCGCCGAAATTTAGACATTTCAGTGTTAATTTATGTTTTTTTTAAACATAATATTCGCCAAAATTTACACATTTCATTGAAGCTAGGAATAGATGTTTTACCTAACACTTCTAAATTAGAAGAATGTTTAGGCCACTTATAGTGTCTGGATGAGCAGTGTCAGGATGTTGTAGTGGCTCTAGAGATAAATAAGCACTGTGTCAAGGCCCAATACGATAAGTTCATCTATGCCCATCATTATAGTGAAGGTAAGTTGGTCCTCTTATATGACTAAGATAGAAAACCATTAGGGGTACCTTGAAATTAAGAATTATTATGCTTGAAACTCAACTTACGTTGGTACCTTGTATATTATTGTACAGTTTGTGCATTATATTTTTATTCCCTTGTAGTGTTATCAGTTTGTTGGCATGCTTCCTACTCTTTGGTGGATAATGACAAAGTCTTCGATATACTTAGGATTCGCTCACAGTACCAGTCATCACACCTAGAACCTAGTTTCAGTTGCTTGGGTTATCTACACACCTGAGGGTCAACTAGTGTCTTCAGTAGGTGTGTATCTCCAACCATCTTCAAATAATGTTGTTGAATATAGCGTTGTGATTGAAATATTATGCAATATCATTTTGAATGGCATTCAATATCTTGAAGTTCTCCTGGACTCGCAATTAGTTGTGTCACAATTGAATTTCATGTACCGTATTAGATATCCTATGTTATTGACAAGATTCTTACAGGTAGGATTGTAATTGGAGCAACCGTTTGATTACATTACATACATTCACAGGCATAGACGTTATAATGATGTTTCCGATTCATATGCAAATTATGTTTTAGATTAGAATTTTTCTCATCATTAAAGAAGTAAGTACATAAAACATTCAAATTCAGACACATGTGTATATATCAAACCGATCACTATAAGCCTTTATTTCCGAAAAAGTGTTCCAAAAAATGGTATCATAGTACAAAAATGGGGCCTTAAGCCACCAAAAAATATATGGCCATTATAAAATGAATATCCTGGAATCTATGCGCATGGGTCTGGATGATGGTCATGGTAACACACTACAACATTTTCCAAACTCTTGAGCAGCCTAACCCACTTACAGAATATGCCAAACACATGCCTCTGCGTTGCCTCGAGAAAGTCCTTGACTTGCACCATGGGGATCATGTTTGTCAATCGAGCCATGGTTCCATTTATGTTTTGTAATGTTTGCTCGATGTCAACATCAATCATCTCATCTCCTCATCCCCTATGTCAATCTTTTTGGAATCCATCCAATTGTTGTAGAGCTATGTATGCACAAATAAACCTATTGTCAGTACTTCATAGCACCAAAAACATGTTTTTATTTCCTTATATAAAAAATACAAAAAAAGTCAAATAATTCAAAAAAAAATATGGGATGTTATCAATATCTCTAAATGCAGAACTTGGTGGTAGTGCCATGTCTAGATCTCCATGAAAGTTGATCCAATCATAGGGATAGTCATCTATGGCAGTGATATTTCACTGCAACAAGTGGAAGAAGTGAGGTGCAAAAGGAGTGGGTGCCCTGCATCCCCCTAACCTCTGCATCACATCTGTACAACGTTCTTAGGATGGATTTCGTAGACTGTGATAAAAGCTCTCAACTCTAGGGCCAAGACTCGGTATTCTCTTGAAAAATAATGTGCTCAATATGTTGGCAACCCCCCAAAAAATTATACAACCCAACTTGCAGTTCAACTGTTGTTTCATACCCAAAGGAGACATCCCCGTGATTTCTCTTTCCGAAGCTTGTCATTTATGGAGGATTGATGTGGTGGAGTCCCAGGTGGAAGGACTCGATTTCTTGATTTTTACGAGGTGCCGACAGAGGTTGTCATTTTGTATCTCTATTTACATTAATAAAAATATACATTTGTCTTCTAATTCATGTGCAATTATGAATATTTTTATCCATTAATGTAATTTCTTTTCATACATGTTTAAATTGAATATGCTAGATTATGTACTAACACATTATATATCATGCTTATATATCTCTTTTTTGTTGAGGACAAAGTGTACGGACAAGTTTTGATTCAGAGCTTAATCGTGGTCATCTTTGGACATCCAGTTGAGATGCAGTTCTTATCCCTTAGTGAATAACTTGTATTTCATGTATCTAGAATACTTGAGAATTGATTGATTTTTGGTGTCATACTGTCTATTGTGGTCCACTTAAAGCCATAGCAGGTTATGGGTTTTGATTTAGTTCTATATTAACATTTTCTTGTGACTGTTTGCTTTCATTGGATTCTAGGTGAATGTTTTATTTAGGTTGTTGTTTCTCATTGGATTCCATTGCAAGTGGATTAAAAAAGATCTACAAATTAAAAAAAATATGTTTTCAATTTATTAGTTATTAAAATTTGAATAAATAAGAAATAAAACAACAAGAAATAAAAAAACAAATTAGTTACCTAGATAGATGCTTGAACTTCCCCCATGAAAATTTGGATGGTGTTACCACCTAAGTTGTACTTAGTGGTTTTTTATTAAGTGATCCTGGTGAACCAGACAAGGATAACTTGTTCAGACTGAAGAAGACCTTTGGAAGTACTTCTGGGAAGTGCTTGTTGTACTATATCACATGTTCATACCCCATGGGGAAATTGCAATAAATGTTCTAGCATGATAGTGTCTATAAAAGACTCGGTCTCTTAGACTTTATCTGTCAATCCGATCATCCCAGGGTGTTTTTTCCCTTGGTTATTATTGGTTGTTGAATAAACGATTGATAATTTCTAAGTTTTTCACTCCATATCTCCAAAGTTGGGGTGGTCGACTTGGCATTTAGGCCTATTGAGATTATTAGAGTCTATGTTTCAATGTATAAACATGCTAGACATCATGGTCGAGTCATATGAATATGTCTAAGTCCCCCTAGGTTTTTTCAATTTTTCAAATTTTTTGTTTTTTCAGTGTTTTTTATTAAAATTTAATTTTTCCAAATCTTAGACTATTTTTTAATAGTTTATTTGGAAAAATTGATTTTGTAATAAAAGTGGGCCAAATAATCAATTTCAGTCATGTAGGTGCTCATTTTCAATCTAAGAGCACCATGTAAACCCATGGACCCACTATTTCCTAGTTTTGAGTGATTTTCCATCACTCAAGTTAGAAATCCCCAAAAAATCATTTATTGATTATTTTGATTAATAAATTGATGAATAATGGAGAAAATACAAAATCATAGATCAGTGGATTCTCAGCCAATTTGATTGAAATCAGTTAGATCTGAACCAGATCGACTGGATCTGACAAATCC
Organism: Pseudotsuga menziesii; assembly: GCA_001517045.1. Lineage (NCBI taxonomy): Eukaryota > Viridiplantae > Streptophyta > Pinopsida > Pinales > Pinaceae > Pseudotsuga > Pseudotsuga menziesii. The sequence continues at coordinate 5,285 of LPNX010942026.1, read as the reverse complement.
ATGACTGAATGAGGTGATCAAATCAGATTCAGAGTTGATCTTCAGCATCCTTTATAGGGAATTTTTCCCTCCCTCTCTCCTCCACACATTTTGGGCTCATCTGGATGAGTTTTGGTGGATGATTTAGTCAATAGGTTGAGGTGTCAGTCAGATCAGCCCCCCGATTGACAGTTGCACTCAGTGAGACTCAGATCTGGCTTAGATAGACATATATCAGGCATTGATGGACTCTCCTTCAGCTACAATGGTCTATCTCCTTGGGATTTGCGCCCCCCCTGGGTTGGATCTCCTGTCTTTTGTATAAATCAAAGCATAATCCTCCTCTTCCAAGCTAGTTAGAAATGGGATTGAGGTGCTGCTACTATTGTACTATTGTTATTGTTCATTGGAAATAAAGAGAAGCTTTGGAGGCAAGACGGTGTTATGCCATTGTATGTGTGGATGATCATTGCCATTTTTTACTGAGGTAACCTGTATCTATGTTCATAATTTGCTGATTTCTTATGGATTCACTGCTAAGATTGATAATAAGCTTATTATAATCTTGATAGGAAAGGTGATTTTCAATAATTTTATTGGCCATCTCTTTCCTTTGATGCATGTTTAGAGATCTTGATTCAGCATGTTTTATAAGTTTATATGCATGTTATTCTGAATCTCTGTGTATGTACTAATCAGATCTCACAAATATTTCAGCAATTTTTTTTTATTTTAGCTAAGCTGCAGGTTCCTAGATTGGAGAGGATGCTGATCTAGTTTTCTTCTTCACTCTCTCCTAAACCTTCCAAAGGCATAGTCCCTTAACATTCCACCTGAAATCTCCACGGTGGATCTTCAAAGCTACCAACATTTCTCTCCTCATCTTCCTCCTTCAAAATCAATTTTTTTACCTGGTTACTTTGTTCACAGCTTTGATATTGTTTAGATCTATTATCTTAAAGTAAATTTAACATAGATCTATCTTCTCAAATCCCATAATATAGATCTTGTTCTTAAAAGGTTTCATAAGCATTCTAGATCTAGCTTTAGGGAAATCGTCCTTTTTGCATGGAATTTTGAAGAGAATTTGTAGCTTGCATGCATTAGATTTCTGTTTTATGTTATAAAAGATAAATCTAGAAATCAGTGCACATCATATTGGATTCCTAAAAGGCAAGCCAAGATCCCAAGGAAAGCTTGCTTTCCTTGGTTCCTTTTCACCTTTTTAAACTAGTTTTAACTTAGTTTTTTTTTGTTAAAAGTAAGTTGAATCAAAGGTACTTTCAGAGTTCTTTTGGGCATATTTCAGTCTAATAAGCTTTCTGATTTTTAGCAGGTGTAACATAAAAGAGGAGGAGCTTCTATTCGAAAGTGACTTTTGGGCCTTCTGAATTCCCCTAGGGGTCTCCCTTTTTGACTGAAATCTTTAATTTTTGCACTTTGTAAGCTCTTGGTTTAATTCTATATAAGAATCAAAAGAAATGATATCATTTTGATGATATTTTAGTTGTTGGTAATAAAAATAATTTTGAATAGGCTCTTTCGAGTCCATTCCCCATCCCCCCTGGGGGGATTTGCGTCCGTGTCATTTTTTGCTTTTCGTTCATCTTTTTTCAATCTAGCATAGTACTAATCTACAAGGTAGTATACTTTGATTTAAAATCAATTCCATATTCCATTTCTATTGGTTTCAAAGTAACTTTAATACTTACCCCACGAGCCTCCTTTTGAGCCGAAAGGTGAAGAAAGGTTCGTGGCAGTCTAATTAGAAAATTGTGGTTTTCTTATCTTTTTATGTTTCATTTGCTATCATCATTTGTTTCAGTAACCATAATAAAATCAACCCCTCCTTGATTCCCCTATTGAGGTCCACTTGGACTGAAGGAGATTCCTAGAGGGTTTTTTTTTTAACAAGAACATCCATCTCAAAATTTACTAAAATTGACAAGAATCCAGTGTGTATGCTCTACACTTGGCTACAGTCCATCCGATCAGTCAAGCTGTATCAAAAACATTTGAGTGACTAGTATAATTAGGATTCACTCTCCCAAATTGACAAACCATCAGGTGAAAATACGACACCTAGATCAAACCATTACACTGGAAAAATACCCAAAGGAACTGGGAAGTTTTGAAAAGTGACCTCGGGGTGCCGATATCTATCACACCCTAATGGGTGAGTTATGAACAATAGCCCCAGAGACTCCATTCAGCCCACATAGTCCTTGCGGGTAGCCATGAAGGTTTAGTTTTGGACATACTCCAAGTACTCTCAAGTATATCTGGAGTCCACCCCTTCGCCTAATTTTAATCAACTCATATCTCACATTAACTTAAAATGTACCAAGAGGCAATTGCAAAACATTCACTCCAAGCACATGCAAGTACATTGATTTTATTTTGACTCCATTTTAAGGCACTGGTTATTTTCTTGCCATATATATATATATATATATATATATATTGTGTCTGAGCATTGTGCTTTCATGCGCTCATTTTGTATCTTGTCATCTATGGTTGTTTATGGTTAAATTTCAAACTCATAAGTAACTCATTCAGTTTAACATCACCGTACTAAGTAATTTAGCCTTAGTAACTGATGGCATCTCTTAGATGCTTGGATTAGTGCCCTATTGAGTTGGATGGTAGCACATGTGTCCTCATGTTATATTAAGGCATGGATTATTACCTTCGATTAGTCGCAGTGTTGTTTAACAATAAACAACCCTCTGGCCCTGTCTTATGTTTATCAAGAGCATGCATGTACTCCTAATGTGCATGTGCTAGAGATGGGCATGTACTATAAGTGTGTGCATGATCTTGTTGCTTTGCAAATATGGAGGTTGGGGAATGTCGAACCAGGAGCATGTGCAAGATTCCATGAACATGTGCATGCTCATGTATTTTTTTTGCTACTGTGGTCTAGTTGCAACAGTTTTCGAGACCATATTTGTGTGGGGCCCCCTCATGCTTATGATGAAAAGACCCTTCAGCCTTGTTTTGTAATCAACTTGCTACAAATGGGCATAGTCGCCACATCTCTTCTCAGAGATTAAGCTACCACTAGTTTAGTTGTTTTTATTTTATAGTTTGTTTTGTTTCATTTAGTTAATAGAATTTGAGTTTATTGTAGCACTGTGATATACGCATGTGGTTCTATATATGCTCTTTCATTTCATTCTGACATAAATATGGATCGACATTTTCCAAAACATGTGCTCAAAATTCTAGAAACTACCCTAAGAAACAACCATCATTTCGTAAGAAAGGGGTTCCATCCTTTAGAAACAAAAACAACAATAGAAAACAATGTTTTTCGGCACATTATCATTTCTAGATCGTTTTCAAAGGAAACAACTCTATCCATTCCATTTGTGGTAACAATGGAATATGCTTCCATTTTTATTACAATTTTGGTAAGAATTTTTTAAAAGTCTTAGCGTAATGAAATATTATAAAATGCGTCAAATCAAAACCAGTCTCAAATTTGTGGTGAGAGACAATTTAATAATATGGAATAAACCATTCAAATTTGGAGTAATAGGATCCTTAATGTGTACCCAATGAATGCATTATTACCAAATCAATGTATCCTAGTAATGCTATTAACAACTTATTAAAAAATTACCCTTCTTTTAAAATATTTAAATTTACTCTTTGCTTCTTAGTCCACACAATAAAATTAAGATTTCAATATTTTTTGAAAAATATTTTTATTTAATATTCATGAGAATGGGTCAAAACACAAAAGGTTGGTTGTTCATACATACATGTACATACAAGAAATCAATATTTTTTAAAAAATAATTTTTATTTAACATTCATGAAAATGGGTCAAAACACAAAGAGTTGGATGTTCATGCATACATGTACATACAAGAAAACATTAATAAATACATATCTTAAAACATAGTTGATGTAGTGGAGTTAGTTGGGCAACAATCCTCTTTTATGGATATTTTATATTTGTATACTTCTAATTGGTGTAAATTCCTTTGGATTAGGGTTTAATTTTTTGTTCTCTCCTTAGCCCCATGTTTCTATATTTTAAATTTAATTTGAACATTTTTATTGGAGAAGAAGAGGTATTAGTGGCCCATAAATTAAATTTAATGAGTTACAAAACTACTTACCCATCATTTTTTTCAAGGCGTACTCTAAATACTCTGCATTTTCAACTTTTTTTAAGCATATTTTTCGGGATTTTTTAGGAGTCTAGTTGGAAATTTAAATTTTACCAACAAAAAAATATTTTACCAACAAAAAAATACCCGATTCCGACCAAAACCTATCGTAAATTCCAAAACTTAAAATAAATAGATAACTACTTTTTTTAATCTCACCATTACTTGACCTATAAATAGAAGAGACCCCTCACCCATTCGTGAGTGTATTTGTACATTTGTGTATTGTTGGGTTGGATTTCGTTCTCTGTTGTGTATGAGAGAAAGGGAAGGAGGGATCTATTTCTGGATCTGCTTGGATGCCTCTGAGAGATCAAGAAGAAAACAAGAGAAAGAAATTGGTTAGTAAAGTTTATTAGAAAAAGCTAGGTCTGATTAAGAATAAGAATGCATTGTTGATATATATAAAAGAACATGTACTTTTTTCTATATATATTATTATTTATTACTGTATGGTGCTGAACTTGAAAGTATATTTGCTTTTAGTTTGCTAGTTTGAAGAATACAGTTTCTGCTTTTGTTCTCCGACTTTCGAGTTCTCTCAGAATTCATGCGGTCCGAGGAATAAGTATTGCAATTACTATTGCAGTACTTAGCTTTTACTAATGGCGATTCCAGGCCAGGGAATCAATCATTCACCCACAAAAGGTTCAAGTCACCCGCTTCAGACTTCGAATTCTAGTGGGCCAATGATTCATGTTGGAAAATGTAATTAATTCACAGATCTGGATTTGATCTCCAGCCGACTCTGTCAGAGTCTGTAGAAGCCACGATCTTGTCTGTCAGTGTGACAAGAAGGAAAAGTCAACAAGTAGGCAACGTAACTCAGTCGAATTTATTTCAGAAGTTAAGGTTGTTAGCTAGATAGTTATTGCAGTGTTTAATGCAAAGTAAGTCGGCAAGTAAGTCGGTTTATGCTGTAGCAATCTTCAGGATTGTCTATAAATAGAAGAAGCATTTTGTAATTTAGTTTACAGACAGAAAGAGAACACGAACAAAGCAGAGGAACTCAGTGTGAGAAAGTGAAGTCGAAGCTCAAGCTTCTGTGCATTTGATTTAGCCGTAGAGCTGAAGCTCTGTAGACGGACGAGTTTGTAACAGACAAGTTTGTATTACTTTGTA